>CM059445.1:25634247-25657389 GCA_030390025.1 Squalus acanthias
ACCTCTCTCGCACTCACACCTCTCTCGCACTCACCTCTCCCGCACTCACCTCTCCCGCACTCACCTCTCCCGCACTCACCTCTCCCGCACTCACCTCTCCCGCACTCACCTCTCCCGCACGCACCTCTCCCGCACTCACCTCTCCCGCACTCACCTCAACCGCACTCACCTCTCCCGCACTCACCTCTCCCGCACTCACCTCTCCCGCACTCACCTCTCCCGCACTCACCTCTCTCGCACTCACCTCTCTCGCACTCACCTCTCCCGCACTCACCTCTGGTACACACACCTCTCTCGCACGCACCTCTCTCGCACTCACCTCTCCCGCACTCACCTCTCCCGCACTCACCTCTCCCGCACTCACCTCTCCCGCACTCACCTCTCCCGCACTCACCTCTCCCGCACTCACCTCTCCCGCACTCACCTCTCCCGCACGCACCTCTCCCGCACGCACCTCTCTCGCACGCACCTCTCCCGCACTCACCTCTCTCGCACTCACCTCTCCCGCACTCACCTCTCCCGCACTCACCTCTCCCGCACTCACCTCTCCCGCACTCACCTCTCCCGCACTCACCTCTCCCGCACTCACCTCTCCCGCACTCACCTCTCTCGCACTCACCTCTCCCGCACTCACCTCTCCCGCACTCACCTCTCTCGCACTCACCTCTGGTACACACACCTCTCCCGCACTCACCTCTCCCGCACTCACCTCTCCCGCACTCACCTCTCCCGCACTCACCTCTCCCGCACTCACCTCTCCCGCACTCACCTCTCCCGCACTCACCTCTGGTACACACACCTCTCCCGCACTCACCTCTCCCGCACTCACCTCTGGTACACACACCTCTCTCGCACTCACCTCTCCCGCACGCACCTCTCCCGCACTCACCTCTCTCGCACTCACCTCTCCCGCACTCACCTCTCCCGCACTCACCTCTCCCGCACTCACCTCTCCCGCACTCACCTCTCCCGCACTCACCTCTCCCGCACTCACCTCTCCCGCACTCACCTCTGGTACACACACCTCTCCCGCGCTCACCTCTCCCGCACTCACCTCTCCCGCACTCACCTCTCCCGCACTCACCTCTCCCGCACTCACCTCTCCCGCACTCACCTCTCCCGCACTCACCTCTCCCGCACTCACCTCTCTCGCACACTTCTCACACACACCTCTCTCACACACACCTCTCTCACACTCTCTCTCACACTCACCTCTCTCACACACACTTCTCACACTCACCTCTCTCACACACCTCTCTCACACACACTTCTCACACTCATCTCTCTCACACTCACCTCTGGTACGCACTCACCTCTCTCGCACTCACCTCTGGTGCACTCACCTCTGGTGCACTCACCTCTCCCGCACTCACCTCTCCCGCACTCACCTCTCCCGCACTCACCTCTCCCGCACTCACCTCTCCCGCACTCACCTCTCCCGCACTCACCTCTCCCGCACTCACCTCTCCCGCACTCACCTCTCCCGCACTCACCTCTCTCGCACTCACCTCTCTCGCATTCACCTCTCTCGCACTCACCTCTCCCGCACTCACCTCTCTCGCACTCCCTCTCTCGCACACCCTCCTCTCTCGCACCCTCCTCTCTCGCACACCCTCCTCTCACTCTCTCCTCTCTCGCACCCTCCTCTCTCGCTCTCTCCTCTCTCACACACACTCACCTCTCTCACACACACTCACCTCTCTCACACGCACTCACCTCTCTCACTCGCACTCACCTCTCTCTCGCACTCACACCTCTCTCGCACTCACACCTCTCTCGCACTCACACCTCTCTCGCACTCACACCTCTCTCGCACTCACCTCTCTCGCACTCACCTCTCTCGCACTCACCTCTCTCGCACTCACCTCTCTCGCACTCACCTCTCTCGCACTCACCTCTCTCGCACTCACCTCTCTCGCACTCACCTCTCTCGCACTCACCTCTCTGATACACATACGTCTCAAGATGGAACCCTTGCATTTGTGAAGATGCAGAAATAAATTTCCTTTACTATTTGCTATTTTTTTTGCCTGTTTAAATAAAGATCACCTAATTCCCTGACCTTGGAGACTCCTGTAACTTTCCTTAATCATAGAATTACACAGCACAGCAGGAGGCCATTCGGCCCATCGTGCCTGTGCCGGCTCTTTGGTCGAGCTCTCCAATTATTCCCGCTCCCCCCGGCTCTTTCCCCATCGCCCTGCACTTCATTCTTTTCAACTGTTTATCCAATTTCTTTTTGAAAGTTACTGTTGAATCTGCCTTTCAGGCAGCGCGTTCCAGATCACAACAACTCGCTGAGTAAAAAACATTCTCCTCATTCCCCCTCTGGTTCTTTTGACATTTATCTTAACTCTGTGTCCTTTGGTTACCCGACCCTTGCACTCAGAAATCCTCACACCTGGTCCAAGGAATTTGTATAAAACGACTAAAAGCACCGTTTGAACAATCAAGTTGAGGCAAAGTAAATGAGCAAGGCTGCTCGTGGCAGAGTCACAGACTGACACAAGAGAGTCTGTGAATCAAGCTGCACCAACTCCACACCCAGCGAGCAGTGAGGGCAGTCGAAGGAGGAAGGTGCTTGTTATACACAACACTGACTTTCCACTGTGATAACTGCAAGATTGCAACTTACCCAGTAACATGGCGAGAAGCTGAGCAGATGCAGGACAGAGCGGTCCAAGTGTCAATGAGGCAGCTCACACGGGCTTTGCAAACGCAACTGGGACCCAGAGAAGTTGGTATTCTATCGCACCTGAACTCCTTCAGAACTGCCAGTAAATAGGAGCCGCATCAAAGGTCAGTGTGACAGGCTGCACCCCTCGGGCACTGCATGTGGCTCTGTGATTGGCTCAACTCCCTGCAGGAGCAGCACAATGGCAGGACTGTCAGCAGACAAGTCCTGCAGCGACCTCCAGCTATTTCACTACCCGCACCTTCACCGCACACACACTTCAACTTTATCTCTTCTGCATTTCAAACACAACTGCCCGAATCAGGAGCATTCCCAGACTGAGGGCAGCTTGAGCAGGCTGCAGCAGAAAGTCACCTTTCCCTGTCCAGAGTTTAATATGAGTCAGCAAACACCAAACAGAATACGGCAACATGGTGGCATAGTGGGGATTCTGTGAATACTAACCAGAACCAGGAGGTTCTCCCGCCAGCCCAACACTTACTCCAAGGCACCATCAGTAAAAATCAACAGTTCAATCTTTTCACTCAGAGAGTTGTCGGGATGGAACGCTCGACCTGAACAGGTATACCCAGTCCCAGAGTGTGATAACCCACTGTACCCAGTCCCAGAGTGTGATAACCCACTGTACCCAGTCCCAGAGTGTGATAACCCACTGTACCCAGTCCCAGAGTGTGATAACCCACTGTACCCAGTCCCAGAGTGTGATGACCCACTGTACCACCCAGTCCCAGAGTGTGATAACCCACTGTACCCAGTCCCAGAGTGTGATAACCCACTGTACCCAGTCCCAGAGTGTGATAACCCACTGTACCACCCAGTCCCAGAGTGTGATAACCCACTGTACCCAGTCCCAGAGTGTGATAACCCACTGTACCCAGTCCCAGAGTGTGATAACCCACTGTACCACCCAGTCCCAGAGTGTGATAACCCACTGTACCCAGTCCCAGAGTGTGATAACCCACTGTACCCAGTCCCAGAGTGTGATAACCCACTGTACCCAGTCCCAGAGTGTGATGACCCACTGTACCACCCAGTCCCAGAGTGTGATAACCCACTGTACCCAGTCCCAGAGTGTGATAACCCACTGTACCCAGTCCCAGAGTGTGATAACCCACTGTACCACCCAGTCCCAGAGTGTGATAACCCACTGTACCCAGTCCCAGTGTGATAACCCACTGTACCCAGTCCCAGAGTGTGATAACCCACTGTACCCAGTCCCAGAGTGTGATAACCCACTGTACCCAGTCCCAGAGTGTGATAACCCACTGTACCACCCAGTCCCAGAGTGTGAAAGGACAGCGTGATAACTCCATCCCTCTCCCTAACATCTGTCTGAGGCTGAACCACACTGTTCACAACCTTGGTGTCATATTTAACCCTAAAATGAGCTTCCAACCACATATCCGCAGCATAACTAAGACTGCCTACTTCCACCTCCGTAACATCGCCCATCTCCACCCTTGCCTCACCTCATCCGCTGCTGAAACCCTTATCCATGCCTTTGTTACCTCTAGACTTGACTATTCCAACGCACTCCTGGCCGGCCTCCCACATTCTACCCTACGTAAACTTGAGGTTATCCAAAACTCGGCTGCCTGTGTCCTAACTCGCACCAAGTCCCGTTCGCCCATCACCTCTGTGTTCGTTGACCTACATTTGCTCCTGGTTAAACAACGCCTCGATTTCAAAATTCCCATCCTTGTTTTCAAATCCCTCCATGGCCTCGCCCCTCCCTATCTCTGTAATCTCCTTCAGCCCCACAACCCCCCGAGATATCTGCGCTCCTCTAATTCTGCCCTCATGAGCATCCCTGATTATAATCGCTCAACCATTGGTGGCCGTGCCTTCTGTTGCTGAGGCCCTAAGCTCTGGAATTCCCTCCCTAAACCTCTCCGCCTCGCTACCTCTCTTTCCTCCTTTAAGACGCTCCTTAAAACCGACCTCTTTGAACAAGCTTTTGGTCACCTGCCCTAATTTTCCCTTATGTGGCTCGGTGTCAAATTTTGTTTGATAATCGCTCCTGTGAAGCGACTTGGGACATTTTACTACGTTAAAGGCGCTATATAAATCCAGGTTGTTGTTGTTGTTGTGTGTTCTCTATATTCGCTGCGAGCTTTCTCTTGCTGATGGTACACAGGAGATTCTGGGATGTGACCTTTGTGTTGCACAGGTTGTATCGGATTGCACATCGGATTACACCAGTTATTACTAATTCAGCAGAGGCAGTGTTGTGTTCAATAGGTTTGCTACTAATTTGCTGTCAGTCCTTTTGTGGACTTGCTGATCATGGTTTTAATGAATGTAATGATGATGGGAAGAAATTCGAAGCCACTCATCTCAGCAGCTGCACACCTCGACTCACAAATAGATTCCGATTCATGTTGCCGTCAAGTCCAACTCTCCTCATGAACTGCCCGTCGCTCACAGACACCAGACCAGCGTCTGCTCAGAACTTTCAAATCCAGCTCTTAAACTGGGAGCTGTACATGTCTGCTCGGCGCTGTGTCTGCTCGGCGCTGTGTCTGGGGGGCGCTGTGTCTGGGGGGCGCTGTGTCTGCTCGGCGCTGTGTCTGGGGGGGCGCTGTGTCTGGGGGGCGCTGTGTCTGGGGGGCGCTGTGTCTGGGGGGCGCTGTGTCTGGGGGGCGCTGTGTCTGGGGGGGCGCTGTGTCTGGGGGGGCGCTGTGTCTGGTCTGCGCTGTGTCTGGGGGAGCGCTGTGTCTGGGGGGCGCTGTGTCTGGGGGGGCGCTGTGTCTGGTCTGCGCTGTGTCTGGGGGGGCGCTGTGTCTGGGGGGCGCTGTGTCTGGGGGGGCGCTGTGTCTGGTCTGCGCTGTGTCTGGGGGGCGCTGTGTCTGGGGGGCGCTGTGTCTGGGGGGCGCTGTGTCTGGTCTGCGCTGTGTCTGGTCTGCGCTGTGTCTGGGAGCGCTGTGTCTGGGAGCGCTGTGTCTGGGAGCGCTGTGTCTGGGGGGCGCTGTGTCTGGTCTGCGCTGTGTCTGGGAGCGCTGTGTCTGGGAGCGCTGTGTCTGGGAGCGCTGTGTCTGGGAGCGCTGTGTCTGGGGGGCGCTGTGTCTGCTCGGCGCTGTGTCTGGGGGGCGCTGTGTCTGGGGGGCGCTGTGTCTGGTCTGCGCTGTGTCTGGGAGCGCTGTGTCTGGGAGCGCTGTGTCTGGTCTGCGCTGTGTCTGGTCTGCGCTGTGTCTGGTCTGCGCTGTGTCTGGTCTGCGCTGTGTCTGGGAGCGCTGTGTCTGGGAGCGCTGTGTCTGGGAGCGCTGTGTCTGGGAGCGCTGTGTCTGGGAGCGCTGTGTCTGGGAGCGCTGTGTTATTCCCAGGCATCTCCCTGGTTTCACACCAGAAGACCCTTCACACAGTGTCTGCTTTGTCAGGTGGCAGCAAAGCGACCAATGGACTCTGGGAAAGGATCAGCGGTTTGGACGGGCTCAGTCCCACTCAAGTGTTTCAATTATAAAGCGGCTGAGAGCAAGGATGGAGAAGACCAATGGCCCAGAGCCAGTCACCCTCTCATCCAACGATCCTGACCCAGTTACAACAACAACAACTTGGATTTATATAGCGCCTTTAACGTAGTAAAACATCACAAAGTGCCTCACAGGAGCGATTATCAAACAAACTCTGACACCGATCCACATCAGGATAAGTTAGGGCAGGTGACCAAAAGCTTGGTGAAAGAGGTAGGTTTTAAGGAGCGTCTTAAAGAAGGAGGAAAGAGAGGTCGCGAGGCAGAGAGGTTTAGGCGGGAATTCCAGAGCTTAGGGCCCAGGCAGCTGAAGGCACGAGCAATTAAAATCAGGGATGCGCAAGAGGCCAGAATTGGAGGAGGGTTGTAGGGCTGGAGGAAGTTAGAGAGATAGGAAGGGGCGAGGCCATGGGGGGATTTGAACACGAGAAAGAGAATTTTAAAATTGAGGCGTTGCCGGACTGGGAGCCAATGTAGGTCAGCGAGCACAGGGGTGATGGGTGAACGGAACTTGGTGCGAGTTAGGACACGGGCAGCCGAGTTTTGGATGACCTCAAGTTTACGTAGGGTAGAATGTGGGAGGCCGGCCAGGAGTGCGTTGGAATAGTCAAGTCTAGAGGTAACAAAGGCATGGATGAGGGTTTCAGCAGCGGATGAGCTGAGGCAAGGGCGGAGACGGGCGATGTTACAGAGGTGGAAGTAGGCGTTCTTAGTTATGCTGCAGATATGTGGTCGGAAGCTCATTTCAGGGTAAAATATGACACCAAGGTTGCGAACAGTGTGGTTCAGCCTCAGGCAGTTGCCAGGGAGAGGGATGGAGTCAGAGGCGAAGGAACGGAGTTTGTGGCGGGGACTGAAGACAATGGCTTCGGTCTTCCCAAAATTTCTGCTCATCCAATACTGGATGTCGGACAAGCAGTGTGACAAATCAGAGGCAGTGGAGGGTCGAGAGAGGTGGTGGGGAGATAGTGCATGTGGAACCTGATGCTGTCTTTTCTGACTGAGAAACTGAATGGATGGAAAACTGACAAATCAGTGTTACTTACTTTAAAATATAAAACTTTAGTAAGTCCATAACCAGCCCTAACAAGCAATTTCCCCATTTCAGAGTGTGAGGAAAACTAGAAGCAGCAGCAGTAACAAAAGAACATTAGGGAACTGGTTTTCTTTGCAGTTCAGTCCTCATCCTCTGATTGGTGAGTGCATTCACCGTGCCCGCCATCTGCTGCCAGGATTGGTGGACCACTCTTCCCTGGGGTGGTGACAAGGGGGAGCAGGAGGATTTGCCTCATTTCTTGCAGCCGGATTTCCAGCACAGCATTGTGAGGGACTGTAACAGGACTGTAACAGGGACTGTAACGGTGAAACAGGACTGTAACGGGACTGTAACAGTACTGTAACAGGACTGTAATGGTGTAACGGTGTAACAGGACTGTAACTGGACTGTAAAGGTGAAACAGGACAGTAACAGGACTGTAACTGGACTGTAATGGTGAAACGGGACTGTAACGGGACTGTAAAGGTGAAACAGGACAGTAACAGGACTGTAACTGGACTGTAACGGTGAAACAGGACTGTAACGGGGACTGTATTGGTGTAACAGGACTAACGGTGAAACAGGACTGTAACGGGGACTGTATTGGTGTAACAGGACTAACGGTGAAACGGGACTGTAACGGGACTGTAACAGTGTAACGGGACTGTAACGGGACTGTAACAGTGTAATTCGACTGTAACGGGACTGTAACAGGACTGTAACGGTGTAACGGGACTGTAACGGGACTGTAACAGGACTGTAACGGTGTAACGGGACTGTAATGGTGTAACAGGACTGTAATGGTGTAACAGGACTGTAATGGTGTAACAGGACTGTAATGGTGTAACAGGACTGTAACGGGACTGTAACATAGAGTCATAGAGTTATACAGCACAGAAAGAGGCCCTTCGGCCCATCGTGTCCGCACTGGCCATCAAGCCCTGTCTATTCTAATCCCATTTTCCAGCACTTGGTCCGTAGCCTTGTATGCTAAGGCGTTTCAAGTGCTCATTTAAATGCTTCTTGAATGTTGTGAGGGTTCCTGCCTCTACCACCCTTTCAGGCAGTGAGTTCCAGATTCCAACCACCCTCTGGGTGAAAAAGTATTTCCTCAAATCCCCTCTAAACCTCCTGCCCCTTACCTTGAAACTATGCCCCCTGGTTATTGACCCCTCTACTAAGGGGAAAAGTTCCTTTCTATCTATGTCCCTCATAATTTTGTACACCTCAATCAGGTCCCCCCTCAGCCTTCTCTGCTCTAAGGAAAACAACCCCAGCATGTCCAGTCTCTCTTTATAGCTGAAGCGCTCCAGCCCAGGTAACATCCTGGTGAATCTCCTCTGCACCCTCTCCAATGCAATTACATCCTTCCTATAGTGTGGCGACCAGAACTGCACACAGTATTCCAGCTGTGGCCTAACTAGCATTTTGTACAGCTCCATCATAACCTCCCTGCTCTTATATTCTATGCTTTGGCTAATGAAGGCAAGTATCCCATATGCCTTTTTAACCACCTTATCTACCTGTCCTGCTGCCTTCAGGGATCTATGTACATGCACACCAAGGTCCCTCTGATCCTCTGTCCTTCCTAGGGTCCTACCATTCATTGTGTATTCCCTTGCCTTGTTAGTCCTCCCAAAATGCATCACCTCACACTTTTCAGGGTTAAATTCCATTTGCCACTGTTCTGCCCATCTGACCAACCCGTCTATATCGTCCTGTAGCCTGAGGCTTCCCTCCTTGCTATTTACCACTCCACCAATTTTCATGTCATCTGCGAACTTACTGATCATACCTCCTACATTCATATCTAAATCATTAATGTACACTACAAACAGCAAAGGACCCAGCACCGATCTCTGCGGTACACCACTGGACACAGGCTTCCAGTCACACAAACAACCTTCGACTATCACCCTCTGCCTCCTGCCACTAAGCCAATTTTGGATCCAATGTGCCAAATTGCCCTGGATCCCATGGGCTCTTACCTTCTGGACCAGTCTCCCATGTGGGACATTGTCAAAAGTCTTACTGAAGTCCATGTAGACTACATCAACTGCACTATCCTCATCCACACACCTAGTCACCACCTCGAAAAATTCAATCAAATTGGTTAGACATGATCTCCCCCTGACAAAGCCATGCTGACTATTCTTGATTAATCCTTGCCTCTCCAAGTGGAGACTAATTCTGTCCCTCAGAATTTTTTCCAATAATTTCCCTACCACTGATGTTAGGCTCACTGGCCTGTAATTCCCTGGTTTATCCCTACTACCCTTCTTGAATAATGGTACTACATTAGCTGTTCTCCAGTCCTCTGGCACCTCCCCTGTGGACAGTGAGGTTCTGAAAATTTATGTCAGAGCCCCTGCAATCTCCTCCCTTGCCTCACACAGCAGCTTGGGATACATCTCGTCTGGGCCTGGGGATTTATCCACTTTTAAGCCCATTAAAACCGCTAGTACCTCCTCCCTCTCAATGCTAACAGGACTGTAACGGTGTGACGGGGCTGTAACGGTGTGACGGGGCTGTAACGGTGTGACGGGGCTGTAACGGTGTGACGGGGCTGTAACGGTGTGACGGGGCTGTAACGGTGTGACGGGGCTGTAATGGTGTAATGGGACTATAACGGTGTAACAGGGCTGTAATGGGACTGTAACGGGGACAGTAACGGGGACAGTAACTTGGGCTGGAACTTCCTCACAGCTCCTCCCGCTCTGCGCCATAACTTTGGCAGAAACTCCATGCAGGGAAGCTCGAAGGAAGGTCCAGGCAATGGTGTGTAACAGGGATGGCCGATAACAGTTCGCTACTGATATTGTAGCAACAGCCGTTCATAACTATACTGCGCTACAGCAAAGGCCGCCTCTCACAATCAGAAAACGATCTGTAGGAAGAATAACAGCAGACGGTGCTGGAGGCTGGTGCTGGAGGCCAGTGCAACCTAATGTGATGGAGAACAGACCCAGTCATATCTGGAAGACCACGCAGCCTTTCAGGAGTTGCCTGTCTTTTTTCAAGCTCTGTCAGGGTCTGGAACATGGTTGCCTCCAGCAGTAGTTAGCAGCTATTCCAGAATCAACACCTGTGTGTGGCTCACTTGTGTGATGCGTGACTGATGGAGCAGAGGCCTCCGGCTGCCATGGTAACCAGAGTCAGGGACGTACTGGATGTCATGGGTGTCAGATGTTGTGCCCGGTGTTCAGGCTCGAACTCAGCTCTCACTCTATTGGCTGTATTGAGGAGGCTCTCGAGTGTGGAGGGATCCCACGTGATCGACTGGACTTCCTCATCGGCAAGAATCCCCAAAACCCACTCGGAAATGCACGGCTCACAACTCCAGCCATCTCCCCGAAACTCCATCCATACGACACGGAGGGGTTTCCTGTACTGGCTGCTCCTGCACACTCCACTCCCTCGCCCTCTCCTGATCCAGACACTCCCTGGCGTTCCCTCTCCCCATCCGGACACTCCCTGGCGTTCCCTCTCCCCATCCGGACACTCCCTGGCGTTCCCTCTCCCCATCCGGACACTCCCTGGCGTTCCCTCTCCCCATCCGGACACTCCCTGGCGTTCCCTCTCCCCATCCGGACACTCCCTGGCGTTCCCTCTCCCCATCCGGACACTCCCTGGCGTTCCCTCTCCCCATCCGGACACTCCCTGGCGTTCCCTCTCCCCATCCGGACACTCCCTGGCGTTCCCTCTCCCCATCCGGACACTCCCTGGCGTTCCCTCTCCCCATCCGGACACTCCCTGGCGTTCCCTCTCCCCATCCGGACACTTCCTGGCGTTCCCTCTCCCCATCCGGACACTCCCTGGCGTTCCCTCTCCCCATCCTGACTCTCCCTGGCGATCCCGTTCACTGTCCGGACTCTCCCTGGCATTCCCGCTCACTATCCGGACTCTCCCTGGCATTCCCGCTCACTGTCCGGATACTCCCTGGCGATCCCACTCACTGTCCAGACACTCCCTGGCATTCCCGCTCAGTGTCCGGACACTCCCTATCATTCCCGCTCACTATCCGGACTCTCCCTGGCGTTCCCGCTCATTTGCGGACCGACGGAGGAGGGCTCTCTATGCGGCAGTCGTTCCTGCACGGAGCAGAGAACACGAGGTTAAAGAACACACTGACCAGAAAGCGCTCTTGTGCAATGAAGTACATGAGCCCCATATCTGAGCAGTTTTTGTTTTTGTCTTTAGCTGGGTGGTGGGGTCGATGCAGACCTTACTCTGCTGCAGTGACGCCCACTTTTCCCAAATGAAGGCACGCCAATCCACAGGAGGATTTAGTTTTGTACAATTCACTCCACATAAAAAGAATTAGAAAAACACCTACATATTCAATGCCTGTGGTTCTTTACAATGAAGTCCCTCCTCTGTGCCCCCTTTATGCCCCCCGTGTCCCCCTCTGTGTCCACTCCTCTGCCCCCTCCTCTCTGACGACCCCTCCTCTCTGACGACCTCTGTGCCCCTCATCCCCTCTCTGCCCCTTTGTGTCCCGCCCATGTGATGTCATTACGCCCCCATTGCATTCAGCTCAAAGTATTGAAGTGAAGATGAAACGCACAGTGAAGTCTCTTCCGATTCTCCTGTGTTGATCCTGTGGTCATGCCGACTGGTCTGTGCCTGTGGGAAGCAGGGCTCCGGCAGATCCATTTCCAGGAAATTATCTGCGGAACACAAATACACTCATTAGTTTAACAAAAACCTCTCCAGTTATTATTCTGACTTGTGGCCATGAAGTGCCGGCCGTGATAACAACAGAAAACGCTGGAAAAACTCAGCAGGCCAGGCAACATCCGTGGAGAGAGAAAGAGAGTTAACGTTTCAGGTCGAAACCCTTCGTCGGAACTGAGAGAGCAAGAAATAAACAGATAAAAATGCAAGGGGGGAGGCTGGGGGGAGGAATGAAAGAACAAAAGGGATGGTCTTTAGTGAGTAGAGACATTGAGAGATGCTCAAGGCAAGACGAGATGGTAATGGGACAGGTTGAGAAACAAAAGGTAAGGTGTGAAATGCTGGCAGAATCAGAGACAGCTGCCGTGGGGGGAGAGAGAGAAAAAAAAGGAAAAAGGCACGGACCAAAAGAGTGGATAAAATGTATACATATGTGGTAGGGGCCGGGGTTATGATCTGAAATTGTTGAACTCGATATTGAGTCCGGAAGGCTGTAAAGTGCCTAAACGGAAGATGAGGTGCTGTTCCTGGAGCTTACGCTGCGCTTCCGTGGAACAATGCAAGAGGCCGAGGACGGTGAGGTCTGAGTGAGCGTGGAGGGATGAATTAAAATGACAAGCAACCGGAAGCTCGGGGTCACCCTTCCGGACTGAACGGAGGTGTTCCGCAAAGCGGTCACCCAATCTGCGCTTGGTCTCCCCAATGTAGAGGAGACCGCATCGTGAGCAGCAAATACAGTATACTAGATTGCAAGAAGTACAAGTAAATCGCTGTTTCACCTGGAAGAGGTGTTTGGGGCCCTGGACAGTGGGAAGGGGGGAGGTATAAGGGCAGGTGTTGCATCTCCTGCGCTTGCACGGGAAGGTGCCAGGTGAAGGGGAAGGGGTGCTGGGGGTGATAGAGGAGTGGACTAGGGTGTCTCGGAGGGAGCGGTCCCTACGGAATGCTGAAAGGGGAGGTGAGGGGAAGATACGTTTGGTGGTGGGATCACGCTGGAGGTGGCGGAAATGGCGGAGGATGATCCGTTGAATGTGGAGGCTGGTGGGGTGGAAGGTGAGGACAAGGGGAACTCTATCGTGGTTCCGGGAGGGAGGGGCCGGGGTGAGGGCAGAAGTGCGGGAGATGGAACGGACACGGTCGAGGGCCGTGTTGACCACGGTAGAGGGGAATCCTTGGTTGAGGAAAAAGGAAGACATGTCGGAAGCACTGGTATGGAAGGTGGCATCGTCGGAGCAGATGCGGCGGAGACGGAGAAACTGGGAGAAGGGAATAGAGTCCTTACAGGAGGCGGGGTGGGAGGAAGTGTAGTCCAGGTAGTGTCGGCCGTGGCTCAGTTGGTCGCACTCTTGCCTCCGAGTCAGAAGATTGTGGGTTTAAACCCCAATTTGAGCAGATAATCTGGGCTGACACTTCAAATATTTCCCTGGGATGTGTTGATGTCCACCTGAGAGGGCAGATGGGCCTTGGGTTAATGTCTCAGGTGAACTTAAAAGATCCGACAGCCACTATTCCGAAGAGATGGGGAGTTTTCCCCCAGTGTACTGGGCCAATGTTTATCCCTCAACCACCAAACAGATTATCTGGTCATTATCTCAATGCTGTTTGTGGGAGCTTGCTGTGCGCAAATTGGCTGCCGTGTTTTCTACATTCCAACAGTGACCACACTTCAAAAATACTTCAACTGTAACTTGTTTTGGGACGTCCTGTGATGTAGAAATGCAAGTTCTTTCTTTTCCTTCAATCACTTTGTCACTTAACACAGTGCGGGAAAGGTGTCTGTTGCCATGGGAGATTCAGGCCTCTCCTCAAGTGAGTGGGCAGTAAGGTGGCGGATGGAGTATAACGTGGGGAAATGTGAGGTTATTCACTTTGATAGGAAGAATAGAAAAACAGAATACTTTTTAAATGGTGAGAAACTATTCAATGTTGGTGTTCAGAGAGATTTAGGTGTCCTAGTGCAGGAAACACAGGTACCGCAAGCAATAAGGAAGGCAAATGGCATGTTGGCCTTTATTGCAAGGGATGTTGGAGTACAAGAGTAAGTAAGTCTTGCTACAATTGTACAGGGCCTTGATGAGACCACACCTGGAGTGCTGTGCACAGTTGTGGTCTCCTTATTTAAGGAAGGATATACATGCCTTAGAGGGGGTGCAACGAAGGTTCACTAGATTGATCCCTGGGATGAAAGGTTTGTCCTATGAGGAGAGATTGTGTAGAATGGGCCTATACTCTCTGGACTTTAGAAGAATGAGAGGTAATCTCATTGAAACATACAAGATTCTGAAGGGGATTGACAGGGTAGATGCTCAGAGGCTGTTTCCCCTGGCTGGAGTGTCTAGAACTAGGGGGCATAATCTCAGGATAAGGGGTCGGCCATTTAAGACGGAGATAAGGAGGAATTTCTTCACTCAGAGGGTTGTGAATCTTTGGAATTCTCTACCCCAGAGGGCTGTGAATGCTGAGTCTTTGAGTATATTCAAGGCTGAGGTAGATAGATTTTTGGACTCTAGGGGAATCGATGGATATGGAGATCGGGCGGGGAAGTGGAGTTGAGGTCGATGACCAGCCATGATCTTATTGAGTGGTGGAGCAGGCTCGAGGGGCTTTATTTTTTTTTATTCGTTCATGGGATGTGGGCGTCATTGGCAAGACCAGCATTTATTGCCCATCCATAGTTGCCCATGAGAAGGTGGTGGTGAGCCGGCTTCTTGAACTATTGCAGTCCGTGTGGTGATGGTGCTCCCACAGTGCTGTTAGGGAGGGAGTTCCGGGATTTTGACCGAGCGTCGATGAAGGATTGGCAATATATTTCCAAGTCAGGATGGTGAGTGACTTGGAGGGGAACTTGGAGGTGGTGGTGTTCCCAGGCGCCTGCTGCCCTTGTCCTTCTAGCTGGTAGAGGTTGCGGGTTTGGGAGGTGCTGCCGAAAAAGCCTTGGCGTATGGCCTACTCCTGATGTTCTTATGTTCGGGCTCCCGCGGGTGGGGAGTCTGGAGGGTGGGGACTCCCGGGGGGGGGTGGGGACTCCGGGGGGGGGTGGGGACTCCGGAGGGGGTGGGGGGGGGACAGTGTAGAGGGAGCTTTACTCTGCATCTAACCTATGCTGTACCTGTCCTGGGAGTGTTTGATGGGACAGTGTAGAGGGAGCTTTACTCTGTATCTGACCCGTGCTGTACCTGCCCTGGGAGTGTTTGATGGGACAGTGTAGAGGGAGCTTTACTCTGCATCGAACCCGTGCTGTACCTGCCCCGGGAGTGTTTGATGGGACAGTGTAGAGGGAGCTTTACTCTGTATCTAACCCGTGCTGTACCTGCCCTGGGAGTGTTTGATGGGACAGTGTAGAGGGAGCTTTACTCTGTATCTAACCCGTGCTGTACCTGCCCTGGGAGTGTTTGATGGGACAGTGTAGAGGGAGCTTTACTCTGTATCTAACCCGTGCTGTACCTGCCCTGGGAGTGTTTGATGGGACAGTGTAGAGGGAGCTTTACTCTGTATCTAACCCATGCTGTTCCTGCCCTGGGAGTGTTTGATGATGCTGACTACCTAAAATAGGAAATGACTCCCCTCCTGAGTACTACGATTCATATAAAGAATTCCTCACTCAGGTCATAATTATTTCCCTTGGGATTCATTGTTTGCATCAGTTTGTTGCTGTTTGTGAGAATGTGACTGGCGGCAGGTGCTGGGACATCATCCCGACCGAGACTCGCCCCACACACTCCCCTCAGGAAGCTGCAATGTTCGAGATGAACTGGCAATATCTCGAGGCTGGTTTTGGAACCAGAGGCAAAGCCCGATACACAGCAAGGCTCGAGGAGCTGCCCCGACACTCACCTGTTGCCACGAGAAAGGTCTGTCTTCAGGTAACAAGGAATGAATGTGCTGTCAGTTCTCCGTTACATTGACCAATGGCAGATGGCAGTGAGTGAAACACAGGGAGAGGCTATCAGCTATCAGGTGGAGCAGTTATCAAGTAATCCAATGCAACATTTGTACTCCTGTCGAAAATGTGACAGCTTCATCACAAATGCAGTTAGTCAGACTCTGCAGTCTGGCCCATGTCACGGGTAACGACACGCTCCGTGTGACCCGTGTCACAGGGCAACGACACGCTCCGTGTGACCCGAGTCACAGGGTAACGACACGCTCCGTGACACCGGTGTCACGGGTAACGACACGCTCCGTGTGACCCGTGTCACAGGGTAACGACACGCTCCGTGGGGTAACGACACGCTCCGTGTGACCCGTGTCACAGGGTAACGACACGTTCCGTGTGACCCGTGTCACAGGGTAACGACACGTTCCGTGTGACCCGTGTCACAGGGTAACGACACGCTCCGTGTGACCGGTGTCACAGGGTAACGACACGCTCCGTGTGACCGGTGTCACAGGGTAACGACATGCTCCGTGTGACCCGTGTCACAGGGTAACGACACGCTCCGTGTGACCCGTGTCACAGGGTAACGACACGCTCCGTGTGACCCGTGTCACAGGGTAACGACACGCTCCGTGTGACCGGTGTCACAGGGTAACGACACGCTCCGTGTGACCGGTGTCACAGGGTAACGACACGCTCCGTGTGACCGGTGTCACAGGGTAACGACACGCTCCGTGTGACCGGTGTCACAGGGTAACGATACGCTCCGTGTGACCGGTGTCACAGGGTAACGACACGCTCCGTGTGACCGGTGTCACAGGGTAACGACACGCTCTGTGTGACCGGTGTCACAGGGTAATGACACGCTCCGTGTGACCCGTGTCGCAGCCAAGTGCAGTCCCACCCAGCTGGACGATGGAGGAGAGGCGTTGGAGGAGGATGGTGTGGTCAAACATGTCAAAGGCTGCAGACAGGTCGAGAAGGATGAGGAGGGATAGTTTACCATGGTCATGGGAACGGTGGGCATGGATTTGGGAGGCAACAACACGTTCAAGGAGTTTAGAGAGGAAAGGGAGGTTGGAGACGGGGCGGTAGTTTGCAAGGACGGAGGGGTCAAGTGTGTGATTTTTGAGAGGGGTGATAACGGCAGATTTGAAGGGGAGGGCGACAGTACCTGAGGTGAGAGAACCGTTAACAATATCTGCTCACATGGGGCAAGGAAGGGAAGTTGGGTGGTCAGCAGTTTGGTGGGAATAGGGTCGAGGAAGCAGGAAGTGGGTCCCATGGACAAGATGAGCACTGAGAGGTAATGAGGGGAGATCGGAGAGAAACTGGAGAAAGATGTGAGTTCAGGGCTTGGGCAGGGGGGAACCTTAGAGGAGGTTTGGCCCGGTGGGCTAGGGGAAGGAAGGGAAGTGCCAGAGGCAGCTGAACGGATGGTCTCAATCTTAGAGACAAAGAAGTCCATGAGCTCCTCACACTTGTTGTTGGCGATGACTCTGACAAGACTTTCAAAACACTTAAAGTTGGTCCTTATAAAATGTGTCAATTTTGTTTTAGGTTTAGTAACCTCCAATTCTTGTCATGTCAAATATGATCAAATTATGATCACTGGTAATTAAAGCCTCACTCACCTTTGGGGTGGAGATCTGATCACCTTTGTTACTCAATCAATCCAGTATGTCTTCTCCCCTTATTGGCTCTTTTACAAAATGACTCATAAAACAGTCTGTCAGGTTTGATATTGTAACTGTAAACCATCATTAATATTAATTAGAACCTGTTGACTAACCTGAAACATTCGACTGTTCCTCAGCATTGAACATCTGTAGATCTTCGGCGGGTCGAGTCCCCTGGCAGCAGGGGAGTGAATGATTAGCCCAGGACTGGTCTGCCTCAGGAGACTTTCCAAGTTCCTAGAAAAAGAGAATCATTTAGATGTGAGCCTCTTCGTAAATGTTGTCAGAAGGTTGCCAGTATATAGGTGAGGGATCCGCAGAGCCAAACTGACCAGAGCCTGGCCGTCAGGGCTCAGTGACTCTAGTAAACTGACCAGAGCCTGGTCATCAGGGCTGAGTGACTCTAGTAAACTGACCAGAGCCTGGCCGTCAGGGTTCAGTGACTCTATAGTAAACTGACCAGAGCCTGGCCGTCAGGGTTCAGTGACTCTAGTAAACTGACCAGAGCCTGGCCGTCAGGGTTCAGTGACTCTATAGTAAACTGACCAGAGCCTGGCCGTCAGGGTTCAGTGACTCTAGTAAACTGACCAGAGCCTGGCCGTCAGGGTTCAGTGACTCTATAGTAAACTGACCAGAGCCTGGCCGTCAGGGTTCAGTGACTCTAGTAAACTGACCAGAGCCTGGTCGTCAGGGCTCAGTGACTCTAGTAAACTGACCAGAGCCTGGCCGTCAGGGTTCAGTGACTCTAGTAAACTGACCAGAGCCTGGCCGTCAGGGTTCAGTGACTCTATAGTAAACTGACCAGAGCCTGGCCGTCAGGGCTCAGTGACTCTAGTAAACTGACCAGAGCCTGGCCGTCAGGGTTCAGTGACTCTATAGTAAACTGACCAGAGCCTGGCCGTCAGGGTTCAGTGACTCTATAGTAAACTGACCAGAGCCTGGCCGTCAGGGTTCAGTGATTCTATAGTAAACTGACCAGAGCCTGGCCGTCAGGGTTCAGTGACTCTATAGTAAACTGACCAGAGCCTGGTCGTCAGGGCTCAGTGACTCTAGTAAACTGACCAGAGCCTGGCCGTCAGGGTTCAGTGACTCTATAGTAAACTGACCAGAGCCTGGCCGTCAGGGTTCAGTGACTCTAGTAAACTGACCAGAGCCTGGTCGTCAGGGCTCAGTGACTCTATAGTAAACGCACCAGAGATGAAGCTGAGACAAACCAAGCATGGGCAGGTCAGTCCGGCCCCTCTAATCAAACCACAGTCCAAGCATTTACTACTCTGCTACTTGCAAGTGATGAAGTGACCACCAGGATTTAACTTCTGTTTGAAAAAATGACTTGCAAACAAAATCGTGAGCATAAAAGTGCTTTGAACTATTGAGGTCCATCACTGCTGCATTGATATTTTACAATCTTCTCCTTTGTTACGCTCACCACCTTCGGGTCTGACCTAACCAAAATACTCAATAGTGTGTCGTGTTCCTTGGCTGCCGCAGTCTGCACGAGATTCTGGGGACTGCTTTTATTAAGCTTTCGTTCATGAATTTTTTTCCAAGGTTGAAGTGGTAACAACACTCAATCCAGCATGACACAGAAACAGGCCATTCGGCCCAACTGGTCTCTGCTAGTCTTAATACTCCACCCGAGCCTCCTCCCACTCTAATGGACTCTTCCTACCCTGCCCCCGCATCGCTCTATTCTCCCTCGTGGAGGCATCAAGCCTCCCCTTAAAGCCCTCAGTGTTCTCTGCTTCACCCACTCCCTGTGGCAGCGAGTTCCACATTCTCACCACTCTCTGAATAAATTCCTCCTCAATTCTTTATTTGATGTGTTAGTGGCGATCTTATATTTATCGATCTTATATTTATCGATCTTATATTTAAGCCCCCTTTTTCTGCACTACACCGCAAGTGGAAACAGTGGGGTGAAATTGGTTCTGACCCGTTCGAGCGCACTCCAACCAGGAGGCCCAAGGTTCGCTTAGAATTAAGCCTCGGACCTGATTTCAATAATTTGAACGAGCTGCCTTCGCCTGTCGCACCTCCAGAGGCAGCTCACCTCTTGCCTAATGTTCGATGTCAGGACAGTTGCCTCCCCAGCAGTGTTCCTCAGGTAAATCCCGGGAGGGGGAGAGATCAATGGGAGAGGGCCTGGCAGTGTTCCTCAGGTAAATCCCGGGAGGGGGAGAGATCAATGGGAGAGGGCCGGGGAATGTTGTCGAGCCAAGAGGAGCGCTCCTGCTTTTCCTGACTCCACATCAAAGTTTAAAAAAATGGACTTCCCTTTTTGGCAGCGGCTGTTTGCTAGGCCGTGTGCACGTCTTTGAAGCCTGAGCTGAGTAGGCCCGGACCGGCTCCAGTCAGGGCAGCCCGAGATCTCAGAGGGCTTTTAAACAGGCATTCGGCCTCTCATTAGCATATGCAAGGAGCCTAACACCTGTTATAGCTGGCCGCCCCGGATGCCTGTAAGTCATCTGAGGCTTTGGGAGCTTTTCAGGCACCCTTGAAGTGCAGGCAGAGTCCTGCCAAACTGGTCACTTTTTTCCCTGTTTTTATATCTGGAAAATATGAACCCCATGTTCTCCACATCTGCCCTAGCGTAGAATCACACAGCACAGAAGGAGGCCATTCGGCCCATTGTGCCTGTGCTGGCTCTCTGAAAGAGCGCTCCAATTAGTCCCACTCCCTGCAAATTTTACCCCTTCAACTAGTATTCCAATTCCCTTTTGAAAGTTACTATTGAATCTGCTTCCACCCTTTCAGGCAGCGCGTTCCAGATCACAACAACTCGCTGCGTAAAAGGATTTCTCCCCAACTCGCCTCTGGTTCTTTTGTCAATTAATGTTTATCATAACTTCCTTGCTTTTGTATTCTATTCCTCTGTTTATAAAGCCAAGGATCCCAGATGCTTTTTTAACAACCTTCTCAACGTGTCCTGCCACCTTCAACGATTTGTGTTCGGCCACTCCTATCGAAACCCTTCATAATTTTAACAACCTCTATCGGGTCTCTTCTTATCTTCACTTTTCCAGAGAAAATAGGCCCTGGGCCAGCTGCTGGTGGCCCCAGAGTTTGCAGCATTCGGGTAAGACTGAAAGAGCACTCGGAGAGGCACAGCACAGAGCAGCAGCGGGTACTCAGTGTTGTCCGCATTACTTAGTGAGTCGCACTTCCAGGTGGTTTGCCAGGTATTCGGTGGGTAATATTATGTGGTCAAAAACGATCAGCTTCTCACACGTGGTTGATGGTCATGCAGTATTCAGAGAAGGTTCGCTGATGTTGATCCACGCTGAAGCACAGACACGCATTTACTGCTGCTTTTCCTAATCAATCCCTCACAGCTTTTTAAAATAACTTAATTAAATAAGTGAGAAGTCGCACAACACCAGGTTATAGTCCAATGTTGAGGCTGCCGCGAAACACGAATTAAGACTGAATCCATGTGTGGAAAACAAAGGCTTTTTAATACAACTGCATGGTCCAAAATGGCTGAAACCAACTGCTCCCAGAATTCTCTGGAAAAACCCTGAGGCCCCGCCCACTCCTTTTCTCCTGCCTTAAAGGCAAGGTGCCCGATATTTTGTCCACGGACGGAAAAGTGGATAATGCCCGTTTAGGTGGCGATCCGCCACACCAACAGCTTTATTTGAAATCACAAGCTTTCGGAGCGCTGCTCCTTCGTCAGGTAAAGTGACTTCACCTGACGAAGGAGCAGCGCTCCGAAAGCTTGTGATTTCAAATAAAGCTGTTGGACTATAACCTGGTGTTGTGCAGCTTCTCACTTTTGTCCACCCCAGTCCAACACTGGCATCTCCGCATTATAATTAAATAAGGGTTTCCTGATTAGTCTGGTTTTTAAACAGGAGTCTCTCCAATAGGGACACGGCCCGCTTACCTAGGCCCAGAGATCATAGTCACAAGTCGGCACAGCCACGGCTCAGGGTTAACCCGGCTAAACCACATGGCTCAGAGCACTGCTCACCTTCCTGCAGCGTTCCCAGCCAGGGCCGGGGGTAGAGCTACAGCATCTTATCTCCTCTCTCAGGAAGATTTGAAAATGCTTGACAAATAATGAACTACTTTTTAAATGCAGTCACTGTTCTGTGGACAAACACGATAGCAAACGGCGAATGAGCAATTAACCTGTCTCTGCCCATTGGAGGAATGTTATCTGAACAACGGGGATCTTTGACATCCATCACAATGGGCAGGAATGGACTTGGCTTAATGCCATACCTGAAAGCGTAGCACTTCGTCAGTACTGCCCCTCCGACAGTGCCGAGCTCTCTCAGTACTGCCCCTCCGACAGTGCGGCACTCCCTCAGTACTGACCCTCCGACAGTGCAGCGCTCCCTCAGTACTGCCCCTCCGACAGTGCCGAGCTCTCTCAGTACTGACCCTCCGACAGTGCGGTGCTCCCTCAGTACTGCCCCTCCGACAGTGCCGAGCTCTCTCAGTATTGCCCCTCCGACAGGCGCACACTCAGTAATGCCCCACCAACAGTGCAGTGCTCCCTCAGTAATGCCCCACCGACAGTGCAGTGCTCCCTCAGTACTGCCCCAACGACAGTGCGGTGCTCCCTCAGGACTGCATCGGAGTCCAAGCCAGATTATCTTAAAATTAGTTAAATTAGTTCGAGCATCAACCAAAAACTCCATAATTATAATCAAAACGTCAATAGGGTCAGTGTTCCAATCCAGGCACTGAACTTTAACAATCAGTCACAAAGGATCACCGGGCAGAGAGAGAGAGAGAACCCGGACACAGAGAGAGAGGGAGAACCCAGACACAGAGAGAGAGAGAGAACGAGAACCCGGACACAAAGAGAGAGAACCCAGACACAGAGAGAGAGAGAGAGAGAACGAGAACCCGGACACACAGAGAGAGAGAGAGAGAGAACCCGGGGAAAGAGAGAGAGAGAGAACCCGGAACCAGAGAGAGAGAGAGAGAGAACCCGGACACAGTGAGAGAGAGAGAGAGAGAGAGAGAACCCGGACACAGTGAGAGAGAGAGAGAGAGAGAGAGAACCCGGACACAGTGAGAGAGAGAGAGAGAGAGAGAGAACCCGGACACAGTGAGAGAGAGAGAGAGAGAGAGAGAACCCGGACACAGTGAGAGAGAGAGAGAGAGAGAGAGAACCCGGACACAGTGAGAGAGAGAGAGAGAGAACCCGGACACAGTGAGAGAGAGAGAGAGAGAGAGAACCCGACACAGTGAGAAGAGAGAGAGAGGAGAGAACCCGGACACAGTGAGAGAGAGAGAGAGAGAGAGAACCCGGACACAGTGAGAGAGAGAGAGAGAGAGAGAGAACCCGGACACAGTGAGAGAGAGAGAGAGAGAGAACCCGGACACAGTGAGAGAGAGAGAGAGAGAGAGAACCCGGACACAGTGAGAGAGAGAGAGAGAGAGAGAGAACCCGGACACAGAGAGAGAGAGAGAGAGAGACCCGACACAGTGAGAGAGAGAGAGAGAGAGAGAACCCGGACACAGTGAGAGAAGAGAGAGAGAGAGAGAGAGAGTGAGAGACCCGGAGTGACCGACACTGAGAGAGAGAGAGAGGAGAGAAGAGAGAACAGGAACCCAGACACGTGAAGAGAGAGAGGAGAGAGAGAACCCGGACAGTGAGAGAAGAGAGAGAGAGAGAAGAACGAACCCAGGACACGTGAGAGAGAGGAGAGGGAGGAGAACCCGGACACAGTGAGAGAGTAGAGAGAG
>CM059445.1:25657589-25887405 GCA_030390025.1 Squalus acanthias
AGGTTGTAGAATTCGCAATATATCGCGATTTGATTAATAAGGAGAAAACACAAAGTTTCGTTCAAACAGCTTTTATTTCAGCAGAATGCTGGCAGGTTTAAATTGGACACAAGCAGCCTGTAAAATGGCCGCCGCACCTCGTGACAGAACATTCTAGACTTTTCAACAGGCAGACAAGATGGCGTTCCATTAAACGTTTGTGCAAGATCGATAACGATTCAGCACAGTGAAGATAATACACGAGACATTATGGGTTTACAGTATAAACATAGATACTGGAGTCGGTCTCCCAGGTACAAAGGAAAGCCATTGTACCGAGTAATCAAGGGCCCATCCAAAGGACATTAATATGTAAACTCCCAACGACTCTACGATGAGAGAGCCGTTAGCAGGTAGTTATACAGGACACTTGGAAGCCCCAAACCCCTCCAGGGAGAACACCGACCGATTTAACAATGGGAGAAGTATTAACAGGTACTCAAACATTCATGAGTAGCCCCGAAACCCATTAAGGACGGAGATCACCCATACAAGACATTTGGGCGCCAAACCCTAAACAAAAGAATGGACATTATAGTTGGGCGGGAAACGGAAGATTTTTGCACAATAATTGCAGGCCCCAAACCGTCCACTCGCTCTCTTGTCTCTTGTCTCTTGCCTCTTGCCTCGTGCTCTTGTTCGTGCTCCTGCGTTCGCTCGCTTGCTCCTGTGTTTTATCCGGTCGATTCGTAACCTCGTGGCTGCTCCTGTGTACTCGTAGTTGGGCTTCTGCGTGCCTGTTGCCTCTTCTGAAAAGACTGTTGAACTTTCTGATCCGTTCGGATCTACCTCGTGTCGCGTAACGAAGACCTATGTTGGTAACTGGCAGCGGAACCAAAGGCCCGAGATGAGATGAGATGAGAGGAGAAGAGAAGAAGACCATATCCATCGCCACGGTCAGTAAATCCCGACCGCGCCTGTAGGTCGATCAGCCAAGTTTTCTCGCCAGGAAGTTTTCCTCTTTAAACTTCTAAGGAGGTTGGAACGTGGAAAACACATCGTATCAATGATATTGACAACGGTGCTCCGAGACTAAACTGTGAAACCCACCAACAGAGGTCTTCATCACAGCAGACGGTCCAGCCTACTAGCCGGAGCAGCAGAAGCAAGTAAACAAGTGGGACCAGGAGATCTCCTGACCGACACGTGGGTGCTGCGGTGAAAAACATCCGATCAGCTATTCGGAATTTCTCCGAGTTATCACGAGTGGTGAGCATGAGTCTCGAGATCCTACGAAGCTAGTTTAGGATAGATATTGATAGGGGAGGGTTTAAAGATTAAGGATATTTGTAATGTGTGCCCCTATTTACGTTGTGCCGTTCGTTCCTCGTTTCCCTAAGATCGACTATATAACCGTTTGTAAGATTGTACTGTCATTAATCTGTGCTTATGACATGTATTTCATAATTTTAAGTATCATGCAATAAAGATTTTCCATTTCGTACCATTCAAACCAAGTCTACATGAGTTTTATCTCCATTACTGCTCTCGCATCTAAGTCCAGTGTCTAGAACCGTAAGGGAGAGTGATTCGAACCACTCACAGGTGTGTCTAGTGTTCCCAGACTGGCTGGAGACCAGAACAGGCAACCAGGCCTAGACCCGCACTGACATACAGGCTGCACAGAGCCGCGTGAATCTCACAGGCTACGAGACACGCAGGGTCAGGGAAATCCCTTACAGGGTGACAACGACTGGGAATTAAATATGCCAGGGTATTTAACAATCAGGAAGGACAGGCAGGAGGAAGGGGAGGTGGGGTGGCTATGTTAATAAAGGAAGGAATCACTAATACAGAGAAATGATATTGGGTCAAAGGATCAGGATAATGAAACAATTTGGGTGGAGATAAGGAATAATAAGGGGGAAAAAATACTAGTGGGAGTAGTATATAGGCCTCCTAATAGTTGCAACTCTGCTGGAAGTAGTATTAATCAGGAAATAGTTGGGGCATGTAATAAGGGAACAGCTATAATTATGGGGGATTTTAACTATCATATTAACTGGACAAATCAAATTGGGCAGGGCAGCCTTGAGGAAGAGTTTATTGAGTGTATTAGGGATGGATTTCTTGAGCAGTATGTAACTGATCCTACAAGGGGGCAAGCAACCTTGGACCTGGTCCTGTGTAATGAGTCAGGATTAATTAATAATGTCCTAGTTAAGGATCCCCTTGGAATGAGTGACCATAACATGGTTGAATTCCATATCCAATTAGAGGGTGAGAAGGTTGGTTCTCAAACAAGCGTACTGAACTTGAATAAAGGAGACTATGATGGTATGAGAGCGGAATTGATTAAAGTGGACTGGGAAAATAGATTAAAGGGTAAGACGGTACATGAGCAGTGGTGTTCATTTAAGGAGTTATTTTACAACTTTCAAAAGAAATATATTCCACTGAGGAAAAAAGGGTGTAAAAGAAATGACAGCCATCCGTGGCTAAGTAAAGAAATTAAGGATAGTATCCGACTAAAAACCAAGGACGTATAAGGTAGCCAAACTTAGTGGGAGGATAGAAGATTGGGAAGTCTTCAAAAGACAGCAAAAAGTAACGAAAGGCTTGATTAAGAAAGGGAAGATAGATTATGAAAATAAATTAGCAAAAAATATAAAAACAGATAGCAAGAGTTTCTATAGTTATATAAAAAGAAAAAGGGTGGCTAAGGCAAACGTAGGTCCCTTAGAGGATGAGACCAGGAAATTAATGGTGGGAAACATGGAGATGGCAAAAATGCTGAACATATATTTTGTTTCAGTCTTTACAGTAGAGGACACTAAGAATATCCCAACACTGGACAAACAGGGGGCTCTAGGGGTGGGGAGGAGCTAAATACGATTAAAATCACTAAGGAATTGGTACTCAGTAAAATAATGGGACTCAAGGCAGATAAATCCCCTGGACCTGATGGCTTCCATCCTAGGGTCTTGAGGGAAGTGGCAGTAGGGATTGTGGATGCTTTGGTAATAATTTTCCAAAATTCCCTGGACTCAGCAAAGGTCCTGGCAGATTGGAAAACTGCTAATGCAACACCCTTATTTAAAAAGGGTAATAGGCAGAAGGCTGGAAATTATAGACCAGTTAGCCTAACATCTGTGGTGGGTAACATTTTGGAGTCTATTATTAAGGAGACAGTAACGGAACATTTAGATAAACATAATTTAATAGGACAAAGTCAGCATGGCTTTATGAAGGGGAAGTCATGTCTGACAAATTTGCTTGAGTTCTTTGAGGACATAACGTACAGGGTGGATAAAGGGGAACCAGTGGACAGTGTATTTAAACTTCCAGAAGGCATTCGACAAGGTGCCACATAAAAGATTATTGCTCAAGATAAAAAAATCACTGGATTGGGGGTAATATTCTGGCATGGGTGGAGGATTGGTTATCTAACAGGAAGCAGAGAGTTGGGATAAATGGTTCATTCTCGGACTGGCAACCAGTAGCCAGTGGTGTTCCGCAGGGGTCGGTGCTGGGTCCCCAACTCTTTACAATCTATATTAACGATTTGGAGGAGGGGACCGAGTGTAACATATCAAAGTTTGCAGATGATACAAAGATGGGAGGGAAAGTAGAAAGTGAGGAGGACATAAAAAACCTACAAGGGGATATAGACAGGCTGGGTGAGTGGGCAGAGATTTGGCAGATGCAATACAATATTGGAAAATGTGAGGTTATGCACTTTGGCAGGAAAAATCAGAGAGCAAGTTATTATCTTAATGGCGAGAAACTGGAAAGTACTGCAGTACAAAGGGATCTGGGGGTCCTAGTGCAAGAAAATCAAAAAGTTAGTATGCAGGTGCAGCAGGTGATCAAGAAGGCCAACGGAATGTTGGTTTTTATTGCTAGGGGGATAGATTATAAAAACAGGGAGGTATTGCTGCAGTTATATAAGGTATTGGTGAGACCGCACCTGGAATACTGCGTACAGTTTTGCTGTCCATACTTACTCTCGATGCAGTACAAAGAAGGTTCACTTGGTTAATCCCGGGGATGAACATATGAGGAGAGGTTGAGTAGATTGGGACTCTACTCATTCGAGTTCAGAAGAATGAGAGGCGATCTTATTGAAACATAAGATTGTGAAGGGGCTTGATCGGGTGGATGCGGTAAGGATGTTCAAGGATGGGTGAAACTAGAACTAGGGGGCATAATCTTAGAATAAGGGGCTGCTCTTTCAAAACTGAAATGAGGAGAAACTTCTTCACCCAGAGGGTAGTAGGTCTGTGGAATTTGCTGCCCCAGGAAGCTGTGGAAGCTACATCATTAAATAAATTTAAAACAGAAATAGACAGTTTCCTAGAAGTAAAGGGAATTAGGGGTTACGGGGAGCGGGCAGGAAATTGGACATGAGGCGGAGTTCGGATTGGTCAAGGCCCTGTGGGTGGCAGAGCGGGCCCAGGGGCTGAGTTGCCAGGTCCTACTCCTACTTCTTGTGTTCTTTAGATTTGAGGTTAGGATCAGATCAGCCATGATCTTATTGAATGGCAGAGCAGGCTCGAGGGGCCGATTGGCCTACTCCTGCTCCTATTTCTTATGTTCTTGTGTATTCCCGCAGTACACACCAGAATGTGGTGAGGTCAGTGGTCTCCACAAGTCATCCAAATGGCCCAGCATCTTTGTGTGGGAGACAATCGTGTTCATCAGTGATACAATCTCAGATTTTCTCACAGAATCAAAGGTGTTTTAGCAACACTTGTATAATCCTCATGATGCGGAGATGCCTGGCGTTTGACTGGGGTGGACAAAAACGAGAAGTCGCACAACACCAGGTTATAGTCCAACAGATTTATTTAAAATTACAAGCTTTCGGAACTATCCTGCCCCTTCTTCAGGTAGTTACTGAGAGAGAGAATCTACCAGAATTCACAGAATATAAACAGAGAAAATGCAGAGATTCAATCTTTCCCTACATCAAAGACACACTAAGAGCACAGCCAAGACAATGAGATGTGTCCCAGGAGGTCCAATGTGTCAAAACACCTGCTGGCTGCATATCCGCCATTTGGGTTTGTTTCTTGTGTTTGTTTTAAAAAGCTGGAAAGACAGGCAACGATGTCAAGTCACGTTCTGTAGCGTGACATGAACCCGATATCCCGATTGAGGCCGTCTTCATGAGTGCGGAACTTGGCTATCAGTTTCTGCTCGATGATTTTGCGTTGTCATGTATCCCGAAGGCCTCCTTGGAGAACGCTAACCCGCAGATCTGAGGCTGAATGCCCTTGACTGCTGAAGTGTTCCGACTGGGAGGCAACCATCCTGCCTGGCGATTGTTGCGCGGTGTCCGTTCATACGTTGTCTGTGTCTGCATGGTCTCGCCGATGTACCATGCTCCGGGGCATCCTTTCCTGCAACGCATGAGGTAGACAACGTTGGCAGAGTCACATGAGTATGTACCATGTACCTGGTGGGTAGTGTCCTCACGTGTGATGACTGTATCTGTGTCCATGATCTGGCATGTCTTGCAGAGGTTGCCGTGGCAGGGTTGTGTGGGGTCATGGTCGCTGTTCTCCTGACAGCTGGGTAATTTGCTGCGAACGATGGTACTTTTGAGGTTAGGCGGCTGCTTGAAGGCGAGTAGTGGAGGCGTGGGGATGGCCTCAGCAAGGTGTTCATCGTCATCGATGACATGTTGAAGGCTGCGAAGAACATGGCGTAGTTTCTCCGCTCCGGGGAAGTACTGGACGACGTAGGGTACTCTGTTGGTTGTGTCCCATGTTTGCCTTCTGAGGAGGTCTATGTGGTTTTCCACTGTGGCCCGTCGGAACAGTCGATCGACGAGTCGAGCGTCATATCCCGTTCTTACGAGGGCGTCTTTCAGTGTCCGTAGGTGTCCATCGCGTTCCTCCTCGTCTGAGCAGATCCTGTGTATTCGCAGGGCTTGTCCATAGGGGATGGCTTCTTTAATGTGGTTAGGGTGGAAGCTGGAGAAGTGGAGCATCGTGAGGTTGTCCGTGGGCTTGCGGTAGAGTGAAGTGCTGAGGCGTCCGTCTTTGATGGAGATTCGTGTGTCCAAGAATGAAACCGATTCTGAGGAGTAGTCCATGGTGAGGATACACGACAACGCAAAATCATCGAGCAGAAACGGATAGCCAAGTTACGCACTCATGAGGACGGCCTCAATCGGGATATCGGGTTCATGTCACGCTACAGAACGTGACTTGACATCGTTGCCTGTCTTTCCAGCTTTTTAAAAAAACAAACACAAGAAACAAACAAGATATGCAGCCAGCAGGGGTTTTGACACGTTGGACCCCCTGGGACACATCTCATTGTCTTGGCTGTGCTCTTAGTGTGTCTTTGATGTAGGGAAAGATTGAATCTCTGCATTTTCTCTGTGTTTATATTCTGTGAATTCTGGTAGATTCTCACAGTAACTACCTGAAGAAGGGGCAGGATAGCTCCGAAAGCTTGTAA
Source organism: Squalus acanthias (assembly GCA_030390025.1). Classification (NCBI taxonomy): domain Eukaryota; kingdom Metazoa; phylum Chordata; class Chondrichthyes; order Squaliformes; family Squalidae; genus Squalus; species Squalus acanthias. The sequence goes on from CM059445.1 coordinate 25,664,043, forward strand.
TTTTAAATAAATCTGTTGGACTATAACCTGGAGTTGTGCGACTTCTCGTTTTTGTATAATCCTGAAATGGAAGAGGCAACTGCTGTAACAAACGTAGTGATGCCAAGCATGAAGCCCATGACTGCAACTAGTGCCAATACACAGTAAGTACCTACATCAGATATCACACTCAATCACCCCATCACCCAATAACCAATCAGCCATCACCCCAACACCACATCACCCCCGCAACAACCATGTGTGCAGGAAGTGTATCCAGCTGCAGCTACTGGCAGACCGCATTGCGGCGCTGGAGCTGCGAGTGGATGCATACTGGAGCATTCGCGCTGCTGAGGACGTCGTGGATAGCACGTTTAGTGAGTTGGTCACACCGCAGGTAAAGGCTGCACAGGCAGGAAGGGAATGGGTGACCACCAGGCAGAGCAGTAGGCGCAGGCAGGAGTCCCCTGTGGCCATCCCCCTCAAACAGATATACCGCTTTGGATATTGTTGGGGAGGATGGCTTACTAGGGGAAGGCAGCAGCAGCCAACTTCCTGGCACAGAGGGTGTTTCTGCTGCACAGGAAGGGAGGAAAAAGAGTGGGAGAGCTATAGTGATAGGGGATTCTATTGTAAGGGGAATAGATAGGTGTTTCTGCGGCCGCAAACGAGACAAGGATGTCAGAGCGGCTGCAGAACATTCTGGAGGGGGGAGGGTGAACAGCCAGTTGTCGTGGTGCATATAGATACCAACGATATAGGTAAAAAATGAGTTAAGGTCCTAAAAGCTGAATATAGGGAGTTAGGAGGTAAATTAAAAAATAGGACCTCAAAGGTAGTAATCTCAGGACTGCTACTGGTGCCACGTGCTAGTCAGTAGAAATAGAAGGATATTTCAGCTAGAGGAATGGTGCAAGGGGGAGGGATTCAAATTCCTGGGACATTGGAACCGGTTCTGGGGGAGGTGGGACCAGTACAAACTGGACGGTTTGCACCTGGGCAGGGCCGGGACCGATGTCCTTGGGGGAGTGTTTGCTAGTGCTCTGGGAGAGGGTTTAAACTAAAATGGCAGGGGGTTGGGAACCTGAGCAAGGAGACAGAGAAAAGGGAAACAAGGATAGAAGCAAAAGACAGGAAGGAGAAAAACAAAAGTGGCAGTCAGAGAAATCAAGGGTTTAAATCAAACATGACCACAGTAAATAATAATTCTAAAAGGTCTAAGAGCATTAAAAAAACAAGCCTGAAGGCTTTGTGTCTTAATGCAAGGAGCATTCGTAATAAGGTGAATGAATTAGCTGCGCAAATAGAGGTAAACGAATATGATATGATTGGGATTACGGAGACATGGCTCCAGGGTGACCAAGGCTGGGAACTCAACATCCAGGGGTATTCAATATTCAGGAAATATAGGCAAAAAGGAAAAGGAGGTGGGGTAGCATTGCTGGTTAAAGAGGGGATTAACACAATTGTAAGGAAGGATATTAGCTCTGATGATGTGGAATCTGTATGGGTAGAACTGAGAAATACCAAGGGTCAGAAAACGTTAGTGGGAGTGGTATACAGACCCCCAAACAGTAATGCGGAGATTGGGGATGGCATTAAAAGGGGAATTAGAGAAGTGTGCAATAATGGCACAGCAGTTATCATGGGTGACTTTAATTTACATATAGATTGGGCTAACCAAATTAGTAACAGTACTGTGGAGGAGGAATTCCTGGAGTGTATACGGGATGGTTTTCTGGAACAATATGTTGAGGAACCAACCAGAGATCAGGCCATCTTAGACTGGGTATTATGTAATGAGAAAGGATCAATTAGCAATCTTGTTGTGCGAGGCCCCTTGGGTCAGAGCGATCATATGATCGAATTCTTCATTAAAATGGAGAGAGTGAAGTAGTTGACTCGGAGACTAGGGTCCTGAATTTAAATAAAGGAAACTACGATGGTATGAGGCGCGAGTTGGGTAGGATTGCTTGGGGAATGTTACTCAAAGGGCTGACGGTAGATAGGCAATGGCAAACATTCAAAGATCGCATGGATGAACTGCAGAATTTGTTCATCCCTGTTTGGCATAAAAAAACAAAAAAGGTGACTCAACCGTGGCTAACAAGTGAAATTAGGAATAGCATAAGATCCAAGGAGAGAACATATAAATTGGCCAGAAAAAGCAGTAAACCTGAGGATTGGGAGCAGTTTAGGATTCAGCAAAGGAAGACAAAGGGATTAATTAAGAGGGGAAAAATAGAGTATGAGAGTAAACTTGCAGGGAACATAAAAACTGACTGTAAAAGCTTTTATAGATATGTGAAGAGAAAAAGATTGGTGAAGTCAAACGTAGGTCCCTTGCAGTCAGAATCAGGGGAATTTATAATAGGGAACAAAGAAATGGCAGACCAATTAAATACATACTTTGGTTCGGTCTTCACAAAGGAGGACACAAATAAACTCCGAGATGACGGGGAACATAGGGGGAAAAATTCAGCTGCTTGCGCCTCCCGTTAGCGCCTTAAGAGGGCGCTAATGGGGCGTAAAGCAGCTAACGCCCGGGCGCAGCGCCGCCCACGCCTCCCGAAAAATTTAGTGGGGAGGTTAGCGGCGGCGGCAGCCGGTAGTGCCCTGTGGCGCTGCGCCGCTGGCGATGACGTCATCGCCGTGCGCAGCGCCCCGCTCGCGCCCCGGCCGTGATCTTCAGTCGCGCCCCCTGATTTACCACCAGACGCTATGTCCGACGGGTTCAGTGGGGCGTACGTGCGGCCGGGGCGGCGATATTTAAAGGGGAGGTGGCAGGCGGCCATTTTTGTTGCTGGCCGCCTGCCAGCACCTGCCCCCGTTGCTGTCCCCGGCCCCCGTGAAGCCCCCCCACCGTGAAGTGCCGGCTGCGCTCCAAGAGCCCGGCACTTCTCTTGAGTGCCGGACTCTTTTGCCGGCACTCCCGATCCCTGGGGGCCCAGCTGGGCCCCGGTTCGCGCTGCGCAGGGTCCCTCCCCTTTAAGAAGGGGAGGAAGGCCTGCAATACCGCGGCGCGACGTGCCGCAGCGCATGGCGCTGCGGCACGTAGCGCCAGGATATTCACTCGCAGCGCCCCAAGAGGGATGCGGGGTGCTTCCAGTGGCGCCCCGCTTCCCTCTTGGGGCGCAACCACTGAAGTTCCGGCGCGGGGCCGCTAATTTTTTCGGGGCTCTAAAAGTCGCGCCCCGGCGAGGTTAGCGCCCCAAATGGGGCGCGACTCAATTTTTACCCCATAGGGTCTAATGAGAGGGAGGAACTGAAAGAAATCAGTATTTGTAGGGAAATGGTGTTAGCGAAATTGATGGGATTGAAGGCCAATAAATCCCCAGGGCCTGATAATCTACATCCTAGGGTACTTAAGGAAGTGGCCCTAGAAATAGTAGATGCATTGCTGGTCATCTACCAAAATTCGATAGATTCTGGAACAGTATCCATGGATTGGAGGGTAGCTAATGTTGCCCCACTATTCAAAAAAGGTGGTAGAGAGAAAACGGGGAATTGCAGACCGATAAGCCTGACATCGGTAGTGGGGAAAATGCTGGAGTCCATTATAAAAGATGTAATAGCAGAGCACTTGGAAAACAGTGACAGGATTGGACAAAGTCAACATAGATTTACAAAAGGTAAATCATGCTTGACTAATCTACTGGAATTTTTTGAAGATGTTACTGGTAAAATAGATAAGGGAGAACCAGTGGATGTGGGGTATTTGGACTTTCAGAAAGCTTCTGATAAGGTCCCGCATAAGAGATTAGCGTGCAAAGTTAAGGCATATGGGATTGTGGGCAAGGTATTGACTTGGATAGAGAACTGGTTGGCAGACAGAAGGCAAAGAGTTGCAATAAACGGGTCTTTTTCCGAGTGGCAGGCAGTGACTAGTGGGGTGCCGCAGGGATCGGTCCTTGGACCCCAGCTATTCACAATATATATTAATGATCTAGACAAGGGAACGAGATGTAATATCTCCAAGTTTGCAGATGACAAAGCTGGGTGGGTGTGTGCTGTGAGGAGGATGCCAAAAAACCCCAGTATGATTTGGACAGGTTGGGTGATTGGGCAGAATCATGGCAGATGCACTATAATGTGGATAAATGCAAAATTATCCACTTTGGTGGCAAAAACAGGAAGGCAGATTATTATCTGAATGGCAATAGATTGGGAGAAGGGGAAGTGCAACGAGACCTGGGTGTCCTTGTGCACCAGTTGCTGAAGGTAAGCATGCAGGTGCAGCAGGCGGTTAAGAAGGCAAATGGTATGTTGGCCTTCATAGCGAGAGGATTCGAGTACAGGAGCAAGGATGTCTTGCTGCAGTTGTACAAGGCCTTGGTGAGACCACACCTTGAGTATTGTGTGCAGTTTTGGTCGCCTTATCTGAGGAAGGATGTTCTTGCCATGGAGGGAGTGCAGCAAAGATTCACCAGACCGATACCTGGGATGGCAGGAATGACGTATGGAGAGATTGGGTCGATTGGGCTTATACTCACTGGAGTTTAGAAGAATGAGGGGATCTCATTGAAACTTATAAAATTCTAACAGGACTAGACAGACTAGATGCAGGAAGGATGTTCCCGATGGTCAGGGAGTCCAGAACCAGGGGTCAGTCTAAAGATAAGGGGTAAGCCATTTAGGACTGAGATGAGGAGAAATTTCTTCACCCAGAGAGTGGTGAACCTGTGGAATTCTCCACCACAGAAGGCAGTGGAGGCCAATTCATTAAATATATTCAAGAAGGAGTTAGATATATTTCTTAAGGCTAAAGGGATCAAGGAATATGGGGAAAAGACAGGGACAGGGTACTGAATTTGGATGATCAGCCATGATCTCATTGAATGGCGGAGCAGGCTCGAGGGGCTGAATGGCCTACTCCTGCTCCTATCCTTTGTTTCTATGTTAATCACCCATCACCCCAACACCCCATCACCCAATGACCCCAACAGTCCATCACAGCCCATCACCCCAACACGTTCCGTGCATTTATGCACTTGCTCTCCAATCCCATTTTAGTCTGCCTCGCATTTCCCCCTGTTTGATCCCTCCTATTTCTGAACTATTCTGTACTCTATTGCTCTATGTCTCTCCCAGTCCTCTGTGCACCTTGTTTCTCCTCAAATGTTTCATCCTGGTGCCCATCCCTCTGCCAATTTGGGAAAGTGTGAGGTCATTCACTTTGGATCTGAGAAAGATCGATCAGAGCATTTTCTTAATGTGAGAAGCTCAGAACTATGGAGGAGCTGAGAGATTTAGGGGTCCAAGTACAGAAATCTCTAAAAGCTAGTGGACAGGTTCAAAATCAAATAACTAAAGAGGCTCATGGAATATTGGCCTTTATCTCGAGGGGGCTGGAATACAAAGGGAGGAAGTGATGTCACAGTGATATAAAGCTCTGGTCAGACCCCCACTGGACACTGGGTTCAGTTCTGGGCCCCGCACCTCAGGAAGGAGACATTGGCCTTGGAGGGGATGCAGCGCAGATTCACCAGAATGATGCTGGGGATAAAAGGGTTAAATTATGAGGACAAGTTGCATAAACAAGGCTTGTGTTCCCTTAAATATAGAAGATTAAGGGGCGATCTAATCGAGGTGTTTAAGATGATTAGAGGAGTTGAGAGGGTAGAGAGAGAGAAACTATTTCATCTGGTGGGTGAGTCCAGAACAAGGGGGCGTAACCTTAAAATTAGAGCCAGGCCGTTCAGGAGTGATGTCAGGAAGCACTTCTTCACACAAAGGGTAGGGGAAATCTGGGACTCTCACCCAAAAAGTTGTGGAGGCTGGGGGTCAACTGAAAATTTCAAAACTGAGATTGATACATTTTTGTTAGGCAAGAGTATTAAGGGTTATGGAACCAAGGTGGGTAGACCAAGTTAATGTACAGATCAGCCACAGTCTAATTGAACAGGCTCGAGGGGCTGAATGGCCTGCTCCTGTTCCGATGTTCCTTTACCAAGGGACATAGATCAAAGTCGGTTAAAGGGACAGAGGCAGCGGACCTGGGTTGAGCGACAGCGGCGAGGCGGCGGCCATAAAAGGCAGCAGCGACCAGGTAGGCCCACAGAGGCAGCGGACCTGGGTGGAGCAACAGCGGCGAGGCGGCGGCTGTAAAAGAGGCGGCGACCAGGTAGGCTTACCAATCTGAGCCCCGAGAGCGGGAGAGAGAGAAGTAAAAAATAATCCAAGTGTGACGTCACCAGAAAGCAGGTAAGTGATTGGTTGGTGAGTATTTCTCTCTTTTTTTCCATATTTAAATTCTGTGGTTTAAAGTTTCTAGAGTCTCTGTGGTGTAGTGGGGACTGCTGTTAAGCAAGGGCCCTTGAGTATATCATTTAATTGAAGTGAAATTGGTGGGATTCATTTAATTTGATTTTAACTAATTAAAGGGTAAGTCATGGCAGGCGAGCTCCGCCCCATGATATGCTGCTCCTGCTATATGTGGGAAATCAGGGACGCTTTCTGTGTCCCGGACGACCGTGTGGGAAATGTATCCAGCTGCAGCTACTGACGGACCGCATTGCGGCGCTGGAGCTGCGGATGGATGCATATTGGAGCATTCGCGACGCTGAGCACGTCGTGGATAACACGTTTAGCGAGTTGGTCACACTGCAGGTAAAGGGTGTACAGGCAGGAAGTGAATGGGTGACCACCAGGCAGAGTAAGAGGTGCAGGCAGGTAGTGCAGGGGTCCCCTGTGGCCATCCCCCTCTCAAACAGATATACCACTTTGGATGCTGTTGGGGGGGATGACTTATCAGGGGAAGGCGGCAGCAGCCAACTTCCTGGCACCATGGGTGGCTTTGCTGCACAGGCTGGGAGGAAAAAGTGTGGAAGAGCTATAGTGATAGGGGATTCAATTGTAAGGGGAATAGATAGGCGTTTCTGCAGCTGCAAACGAGACTCCAGGATGGTGTGTTGCCTCCCTGGTGCAAGGGTCAAGGACGTCTCGGAGCGGCTACAGAACATTTTGGAGGGGGAGGGCGAACAGCCAGTTGTCGTGGTGCACATAGGCATCAACGATATAGGTAAAAAACGGGATGAGGTCCTAAAAGCAGAATATAGGCAGTTAGGAGGTAAATTTAAAAAATAGGACCTCAAAGGTAGTAATCTCAGGATTGCTACCAGTGCCACGTGCTAGTCAGAGTAGAAATAGGAGGATATTTCAAATGAATACATGGCTAGAGGAATGGTGCAAGGGGGAGGGATTCAAATTCCTTGGACATTGGAACCTGTTCTGGGGGAGGTTAGAACCAGTACAAACGGGACGGTCTGCACCTGGGCAGGGCCGGGACCGATGTCCTAGGGGGAGTGTTTGCTAGTGCTGTTGGGGAGGGTTTAAACTAAAGTGGCAGGGGTTTGGGAACCTGATCAGGGAGACAGAGGAAAGGGAAACAAGGATAAAAGCTAAAGACAGGAAGGAGAAAAACAAAAGTAGAAGGCAAAGAACTCAAGGGTTTAAATCAAACATGGTCACAGTAAATAATAATTCATAGGTCTGAGAGCATTAAAAAAACAAGCCTGAAGGCTTTGTGTCTTAATGCAAGGAGCATTTGGAACAAGGTGGATGAATTAGCTGCGCAAAGAGGTAAATGAATACGATTTGATTGGGATTACAGAAACATGGCTCCAGGGTGGCCAAGGCTGCGAACTCAACATCCAGGGTTATTCAATATTTAGGAAAGATAGGCAAAAAAGAAAGGGAGCTGGGGTAGCATTGCTGGTTAAAGAGGGGATTAACACAATTGAAAGGAAGGATATTAGCTCTGATGATGCAGAATCTGTATGGGTAGAACTGAGAAATAACAAGGGGCAGAAAACATTAGTGGGAGTGGTATATAGACCTCCAAACAGTAATACGGAGGTTGGGGACAGCATTAAAAGGGAAATTAGAGAAGCATGCAGTAAGGGCACAACAGTCAGCATGGGGGACATTAATTTACATATAGATTGGGCTAACCAAATTAGTAAAAATACTGTGGAGGAGGAATTCCTAGAATGTTTACGGGATGGTTTTCTGGAACAATTTGTCGAAGAACCAACCAGAGATCAGGCCATCTTAGACTGGGTATTATGTAACGAGAAAGGATTAATTAGCAATCTTGTTGTACGAGGCCCCTTGGGTCAGAGTGATCATAATATGATCGAATTCTTCATTAGGATGGAGAGTGAAGTAGTTGAATCAGAGACTAGGGTCCTGAATTTAAATAAAGGAAACTACGATGGTATGAGGCGCAAATTGGGTAGGATTGATTGGGGAATGTCACTCAAGGGGTTGATGGTGAATAGGCAATGGCAAACATTCAAAGACTGCTAGGATGAACTACAGAATTTGTTCATCCCAGTGTGGCATAAGAATAAAACAAAGGGTGACTCAACCGTGGCTAACAAGGGAAATTAGGGATAGCATAAGATTCAAGGAGAGGGCATATAAATTGGTCAGAAAAAGCAGTAAACCTGAGGATTGGGAGCAGTTTAGGATTCAACAAAGGAGGACAAAGGGATTAATTAAGAAGGGGAAAATAGAATATGAAAGTAAGCTTGCTGGGAACATAAAAACTGACTGCAAGAGCTTTTATAGATATGTGAAGAGAAAAAGATTAGTGAAATCAAGTGTAGGTCCCTTGCAGTCAGAAGCGGGGGAAGTTATAATGGGTAACAAAGAAATGGCAGACCAATTAAATGCATATTTTGGTTGTCTTCACAAAGGAGGACACAAATAACCTCCCAGAGATGTTGGAGAACATACGGTCTGATGAAAGGGAGGAACTGAAAGAAATCAGTATTTGCAGGGAAATGGTGTTAGGGAAATTGACAGGATTGAAGGCCGATAAATCCCCAGGGCCTGATAATCTACATCCTAGGGTACTTAATGAAGTGGCCCTAGAAATAGTAGATGCATTGCTGATCATCTTCCAACATTCGATGGAATCTGGAACTGTACCAATGGATTGGAGGGTAGCTAATGTTACCCCACTATTCAAAAAGTGTGGTAGAGAGAAAGCGGGGAATTACAGACCGGTAAGCCTGACATCGGTAGTGGGGAAAATGCTAGAGTCCATTATAAAGGATGTAATAGCTGAGCACTTGAAAAACAGTGACAGGATCAGACAAAGTCAACATGGATTTACAAAAGGTAAATCGTGCTTGACTACTCTACTGGAATTTTTTGAGGCTGTAACTGGGAAAATAGATAAGGGAGAACCAGTAGATGTGGTGTAATTGGACTTTCAAAAGGCTTTCGATAAGGTCCCACATAAGAGATTAGCGTGTAAAGTTAAGGCGCATGGGATTGGGGGCAAGGCATTGACTTGGATAGAGAACTGGTTGGTGGACAGAAAGCAGAGAGTAGGAATTAATGGGTCTTTTTCCGAGTGGCAAGCAGTGACTAGTGGGGTACCGCAGGGATCGGTCCTTGGACCCCAGCTATTCACAATATACATTAATGATCTGGATAAGGGAACTAAATGTAATATCTCCAAGTTTGCAGATGACACAAAGCTGGGTGGGCGTGTGTGCTGCGAGGAGGATACCGAGAAACTCCAGGATGATTGACAGGTTGGGTGAGTGGGCAGAAGCGTGGCAGATGCAATATAACGTGGATAAATGAGAGGTTATCCACTTTGGTGTCAAAAACAGAAAGGCAGACTATTATCTTAATGGCAATAGATTGGGAGAAGGGGAAGTGCAACGAGACCTGGGTGTCCTTGTGCACCAGTCGCTGAAGGTAAGCATGCAGGTGCAGCAGGCGGTGAAGAAGGCAAATGGTATGTTGGCCTTCATAGCGAAAGGGTTTGAGTATAGGAACAGGGATGTCCTGCTGCAGTTGTACAGGGCCTTGGTGAGACCACACCTTGAGTACTGTGTGCAGTTTTGGTCGCCTTATCGGAGGAAGGATGTTCTTGCCATGGAAGGAGTTCAACGAAGATTCACAAGGCTGATACCTGGGATGGCAGGAATGACATGAGGAGAGATTGGGTCGATTGGGCTTATACTCGCTGGAGTATAGAAGAATGAGGGGGATCTCATCGAAACATAAAATTGACAGGTCTGGACAAACTAGATGCAGGAAGAATGTTCCTGATGGTCAGAGTCCAGAACCAGGGGTCATAATCTAAGGATAACGGGTAAGCCATTTAGGACAGAAATGAGGAAGAATTTCTTCACCCAGAGAGTGGGAACCTGTGGAATTCTCTACCACAGAAGGTAGTTGAGGCCAAGTCATTAAATATATTCAAGAATGAGTTAGATATATTTCTTAAAGCTAAAGGTACCAAGGGATATGGGCAGAAGGCAGGTACAGGGTACTGAGTTTGGATGATCAGCTCGAGGGGCCAAATGGCCTACTCCTGCTCCTATCTTCTATGTTTCTATGAGTTACAGATTAGCCATCATGTAATTAAATGGAGGAACAGACTCGATGGGTTGAATGGCCTCCACCTGTTGCTGTAAATATATACAACTACTTAACATCATTGGCAGGAGGCAAATGATCCCATCACTGCCCATCGCCTGCGCACCCTGTTCTGAGTCATAACCACGTGGAAACCTGTTATTAAATTCTAGCGCATCAAACCATTGTAACCTACATGAAGCCCAAGGCTTTGCCAAACACTGTTTCAGCAAGGTGAGGCCCCTTTAACTGGACGGGTCAAACCGTGAGATCACGGGGCAAGCCTTACCCTCACACTGCGCATCACAGTGAGATCAGACATCACAATAGGTTTGTAAACTGGGGAAATTAGAGGCAGGAGGCTGCACAACCAGTTTAAGTGAAGGAAAGGGAGCGGCACTGACTGTGACTAACTGGCTGATCTATCTAGGAGTGAATGTGGTCGGGTAGAAGATCTGAACAAGTTTACTTTGTGAAGGGAGCGTGAACAATGGAAATATAGCAGCCAGCTGACACTCGGAAGTTTATTGCTGTAGAAGGTTTGTTTAGACCTGTAGTTCCAGCTTGTATCATTCCCTGCGGAAGTCAGAGTAACAGTAAAATCCGCTGTAGTGACCATGCAGATATAAAGGCTCAAATCCTGGATACTGAAACCAGTCTGTATAAAATGACTAGGTTTTCCTGGTCAGTACACATTGGTTGGTCTGATCAGCTTTTCCTGGACCCCCGAGATAGTCTGTGGGACAGCTCAGCCCGAACCCACAATTTAAACAGTGGGGAGAGTCAGTCTGAACCCATAATATAAACAGTGGAGAGAGTCAGCCCGAACCCACAATTTAAACAGTGGAGAGCCTCCCTATTTAAACCGCTGATTGGTGTTGAGCAGTGTCCCACTCAGTGTAGTTTTGGGACTAAATAAGGGGAGAGGCTGAGGGGGAGAGAGAGAACATCTGAATAATCAGCTATGCAAAGTGTCTGCCAGCCCTGAGAGCTCAGGGTTAAGACTCGAAGAACGAAGGGAGGATTTGAAGAAATTCTTCAAAGTAAGTGATTAGAATGAGTAGCTATTGAGGCAGAAACTGTCAAATCATTTGAATAAGAATTGGATATTTGAGAAGGAAGAATGTAAAAGGATTTGGGGAAAGGCAAGGATTAGGTGGCATCAGTTGAAGAGCTTGCACTGGGCACAGATGGACAATCCAAATGGTGCCGTTCTTTGCTGTCATTGAGCTGCAGTAGATGGGGAATGGGCTGGAATGGGCAGCGGCCTAAAGTCAGCATTTGTTCCAGTGGGCAGAGCGAGCGGATTCTAACGTGTGAAGATTTGAAGAGATCCAGTAACACTGAGGCACAGCAGGGTCGAGAGCTTCACTTGCTGTCACTGCCAGATCTCCTGTGACTTTACCCACGGGTAGGCCGAGGCCTGGAGTGCGGTTACTGCTATTTACTGGGCCCCAAGTGAACACTGAGGGCTGGATGTTCCTTCTCGGCAGTAATGGCACTGGAGCTGTGGTGACCGAGCTTGGTACCTGCCCACACGGCTCCTGACACCGGCCCAGGTGTTAACTTTCAAAACGGAATTGGATATGTACTTGGAAAGGTGACATTTTCAGGGCTCTGGGGAAAGAGCTCGGGAGTTGGACTAATTAGCTAGATCTTTCAAAGAGCCGGCACAGGCACGATGGATGAATGGCCTCCTTCTGTGCTGTATGATCCTAGGTGAGTTTCCTCGCTCGGCTAATTTAAATATATGAGGTGGTGAGAGTGTTGGCGAAATGAAGGATTGAGATGGCAGAAGCACAGCTTCTCAGCGACAGTGGGACTGTAACTGGTCTTTGTAACTCATGCAGGAAAAGAGCAGTGGGAGCAGAAATCCCAATTCCACAACTACAGAATCCCAGCCTGGCCACACGGCAGCCGCAACTGATTTTCTTGAGCTACAAAAGTCAGAATCAATTTTCCAAAGAGGGAAATGTATTTGAAGTGCTGTAAATGGAACAGACGGATCCAGCAGAGTGGGAGAGTAGAAGTCCTGGAGAGAGGGAGAAGGCATTGACAGAGGAAGACAAAAGGTCATTGACCTGAAACATTAACTCTGTTTCTCTCACCACAGATGCTGCCTGACCTGCTGCGCATTTCCAGCACTTTGTTTTACATTTAGATTTCCAGCATCTGCAGTATTTTGCTTTTGACAGAGGAAGAGTTGGAGATAGAGTCGACACAGAGAAAGAGAGACAGACAGAATATGAATAGAACTGAGAGAGCCTTCACAAGATGGACAGAGGCAACTACTCCAGCAAATAGGTACTGTACCAATTCCTTCCATTCTTTTGAGCTGTGGGCAATATTTGAAACACAGAAAATACTGTGTTCTGGGGGCAGGGAGAGAGTGGCTGTTTTAAACAGAAAATGGAAATATTGCACCTGAAATACGTTGCTCTGGAAACAAATGTTTATTTCTTAATTGAACTCAGTGCATTGACAGCCTGTTAATTAGAATCCATGAATCATAGAAAGATGCAGCACAGAAGGAGGCCATTAATTAAAAATATTATAAATCTGGAGCTTGGGCTTGGCCTCAATTATACTGACGTGTCGGGGAGAAACTCTTGCCCCAGGTGTTACTGGTGTGCTCTGGCCTTGCCAATCCCAGGGTCCCTGCCATGGACCTCCCAGGTCAGCTGGCTCAGGTACAGCCATCTAAAGTACTCGGACAGTGTCAGACAGCTCCTCTTGTGCCAGTGATCCTGGTTCACCTGATGGCATTGCAGCCATTCTGGACCTTCTCCCAGATTCTGAAGGTGTCAATCGTTCAACTCCAGAACCGATGAAATCTTCAGCCTTTAATATTCAAGTGGCATCAGCATCTGAGGCCAGTAACGTCACAAGAAACAAGTCGATAACTTTTTCATCTAGAATCTGCATTAAGCATTTACAGGGTAAGTGTTGCAGGGGGTTAGACTGTAGGATAAAGCTCCATCTATAGCACCCCAACAGTATTCCATAACATTAACTGAGGAAGAACACTAATAAGGAGAAAGGCTGGAGAGATAACAACCAGGACAAGTTTGAAATGTACATTGGGAAAGTCCTGTTGTGTTGAGGTGGATCTGAGTTGATACAAGTGTGGCCCTGAGCAGTGTACAAAATACTGATTAAATCTCATGCCACATTGCACTTTCTGAAGGAATAACTGGATCAGATCAGTAACTATCAGAGAGCGATTTCCTCACCCTGTCATTGCCGAGTTTCACCGGCTGCCTGTCCTCCAGAAAATTGACTCCAAGGTCCTGGTCGGGGAATCTAGATCCCTCCACAGTCTTGCTCCACCCTGTCTGATTCAACATTTGTCCCTCGTCTCTAGCCTCTGCCCTCCTGACTCTGCATTTACTGCTCACCCCCAGACCCAATGCTCCAGTTCCGCTACCAGAGGTCAATCTTTCAGTTACTAAACCACTGCTCATTGGAATTCACCAAGACACGGCGCCTTATTATCCCTCTCTCCCTTCCTTCAAAAACCTCACTCTCCATCCTGTGTTCTTGATATTCCACCCCTCCCATTAATCTTATCCATCTTCACTCAGTGTCCCCCTCTACCCATTCTGAAATGGTTTGCTATATGAGGGGAGCTATAAAATGCCTGTAGTTGTCCTTATTGCAATCCAGTATTTGTGTGTGTAATTTCTTCTTCTGCTACAGGTACACATTTGGCACCAGGATGAGCGAGGGGAAATGGAGGTTTTATCCAACTGCCCACTGATTAAAGTTGTGAGGAACAAAACCACAAAGAACAAGTGGATCTAATACAAGAGAGAACGCATCCCGACCGAAATCCAATTAATGCCAGTAGAGTTACGCAAAGGAGAGGAGAGCAACTGAAATTCTCCTCACGCCATCCCTCTGCGTCCCATCCATTTCTCAGTGCCAACTCGACATCTTTTAATCTGTTTTTTTATTGACGGCCAACAAGCAACCCCCCACAGACCCATCTAAACATGTAGCCAATGAATGGAGACAGTGCTGAACTCCCTCTCCCATCTGGCATATTTCTTTCCTATCCCAGAACTTCACTTCCAGCCAACATGTCCCCACATCAACCCTGCTCCAACTTTAGGCTCAGTTTGGCACTGCTCAGAGTTAACTGCACCGGCACTGGTTAGGGCCCAGCCTGTACAGTCATCCCCAACTGATGTTGACAGGGGGGGGGGGGGGGGGAGGGGGGGGGAGGGGGGGGGGGTCCACCTTAGGACTGATCAGTATCTCTCCCCCACCCACCACTGTGGCGCCACCTTCAGCAGCTCCCTCCAACTCCTGAGGGACATCCAGGTTCCAAGGGCTCTCACTCCGAGAGGGTTTGTGTGCCTCAGTGCCACATCCCCCAAGTGGCAGGGGCTCATGTCTCGAGGGTTTAACTTACAAAAGAACATAAGAAATAGGAGCAGGAGTAGGCCAATTGGCCTCTAGAGCCTGCTCCACCATTCAATAAGATCATGGCTGATCTGATCCTATCCGCCAATCTACGACCACAGAACCATCTCCTGAACCTAACAGAATTGGACACGAAATAGGAGCAGGATTAGGCTACACTACCCACAGGGCCATGACCGATCCGAACCTAGACTCATGTCCAAATTCCTGCCCGCTCCCCGTAACCCTTAATTCCCTTTACTTCTAGGAAACTGTCTATTTCTGTTTTAAATTTATGTAATGATGTAGCTTCTACAGCTTTTTGGGACAGCATATTCCATGGACCGACCACCCTGAGTGAAGTAGTTCCTTCTCATCTCAGTTTTGAAAGAGCAGCCCCTTATTCTAAGACTATGCCCCCTAGTTCTAGTTTCACCCATCATCGGGAACATCCTCCCCACATCCACCCGATGAGATCATGGCTGATCGTCCAATCTCAGTACCCTGTACCTGCCTTCTTCCCATATCCCTTGATACCTTTAGCTTTAAGAAATAGTGACAAGTGATACCATCTGGTATCTATAGGCACGGTCTCCAGTCCTACCTTCCCTTCCACATAAAACAACCACATTGCATCCAATCCCTTATGAACATCGATACTATTCCCTCTCAGCCTGCGCTTCACCAAAGTAGAGAACCCCAACTCTCATCGCCTATCCTCATAACTAAGAGCTCGAAGATTTGGGATTATGCTATTGCCCCTTCTGCATTCTCTCCAACGCCTCAATGTTCTTTATCAAGTGCGGGGTCCAAAACCAGCCACGATATGCCAAGTGTGGATGTACCAAAGCCTAAGTATAGTATTCTTCATTTGCCCGCAGTGGTCCTACCAATACAACCTAAAGCTTTGTTTCCTCTCCCTGTGGCAGCCTCACACTGCTTGTGCACCTTTAACATTGATCAACTGCTACCCCCAGGCCTCTTTCCTGATCTGTTCATTTAGCAGACACCTTTGCACAGTATAGACATTCCTGGAGTGTCCTAGCCCCATGTACATGGCACTCCACTTGTCCACATTCAGGCCTAGAAATTTGATACCGCTAAAAAACGGGCACGGGCACCGCGATGCGAGATATGCGCGAACCCGTTCAAAGAGCGCAGCCCACACTTTAACTTTGTGCTGCCTACTAATTATAATGATTGCAGCTTACAGCCTAGCGCTGAACGCACAGCTGACAATCTGTGTGCTCAGCAGGGGACCCAAGTTCCTGAGGTTCAAGCAAGGCTAGCTCCTCTTAAAGGCAGTCTGCACCTCTTAAAGGTGAGCTGCCTTCTGCTGATCGAAAATGGTTGAAGTGCTTCAGAACTAACCCAAATGGCTCAACCGCCAGGGAAGAGGCACCCAGGGTCTCGCACACAGCACTGGAGCTTTGTGCGGGGGGTCAAAACTGGGAGAGAGGTCCTCTATCACAAGGGCCAGGAGGCCCTCCAAAAAGAAGGATCTGGGACCAGATCGGCAAGGCCGTCACTGCCAGCAGTGTTGCCCCAGGACCTGGCTCCAATACCCAAAGAAGTTTCATGATCTCAGATGAGTGGTCAAAGTCAGTGAATGCATCTTCAAAAGCCGAGACAATGCACCACTAGTCTCATACACTGATCAATGCACAACCCCCCGCTCCATCACTCACCTACCAACAATCTCTACCAAACACGAGGCACACCTCACATTCCTATCTTCATCACAACCCCTTGGAGGAGACAGTGCTGGCCATTCTTGGCAGGAGCATGGCTGAGCCCTTGGCCAGCGACGGAGTTGAAAGATTACAAGATGCTGGTATCTTCATACGTTCTCCTCCTTTTCACATCTCACTTCCCCCTCATCCCACAATCTCTTCTGATTTACAAGCTGCACATGGTGTAAGCTTGCAACTCTTGCTTTCCCCACCTCCCCTCACCACAACTCTACCCTTGTGTCTTCCTCATTACAGACACACAGGAAATCCAGCCTGCCTCGCCAGTGCAGCAGCAGCAGCAGCAGCAGCAGGAGGAGGAGGAGGAGGAGGAGGAAGTGGAGGAGAAGAGGAAGAAGAAGAAGAAGAAGAAGAATAACTTGATTTCACATTCCCAGCCACCAGCTCTCGAGGTCGTCCTGCAAGGCCATTTGCAGTGTCCCTCACTGAAAGTCAGCAGCCTTCCACCAGCCATACTGCAGCCATTGGGGTAGCACTGCGTACGAGCACGAGGATAGGCAAAGGCACACACAAGACACTAACAAAGTGAATCCACAAGCGTGATTAGTTGATTTTTTGATGTAACATTAGATGCATATATGGATAAAGTTGGATTGTAAAGTTTGCTTTGTGGTAGCTTTTATTTCAGCGTTGTGGCCAAGAGGACGCTGTGATGGTCAGTAACAGAGAGAAGGTAAGGTGTGGGACAAATGTTGAAAGGGGAATTAGGGTTGTGGTCACTGGTACTGCAGGTGGGTGGTTTGATCCCGGATATCTCAGCCAGAAAGTGGCTGACTGGTTTGCCTCCTTGCTGCCGCTTCCTCCTCTTCTGCTTTTTCCACTTCCTCCTCCTCCTCTTCCTCCTCCTCCACCCTCTGCGAGTAGCTTGTCCCCTTTGCTGCCTCTGCTCCATCTCCATGTCATGCTGCAGCCCAAGGGGGACTGCAACTAGAGCCCCCAGGACTGGGAGCAAGTGGTGTTCTCGGAGGCCTTCCTTTAAGAGGCAAAGCCTTGCAAACGTCCAGCAGCACACCCTGCACTCCCTGCACACTTGAACAACTTTTTAAATGTATTACACTGAGCCACTACTCCAATAAACTGTAAGGCAACCAGTCCAAAAGCAAAAATCTAAAGTTATCTGTAAGTTTTTTGTGTCCCTTTAAGAAGCGCTGGTCGGGGTCCGTCGTACTGCTGCACACTCGCTCTGCCGTGCGTGCTTTGGAGAGGGCATTAATAGGAGTGGCGACATCCAAAATATCAGACAGTGCGTCAATTCAGCGTTGCACGCCAATTGGTGTCATGATCTGGCTCAACTAAGTATCTGGAGCGAGCGTGGGCAGCGGCAGCATTGCCGACCCGCCCAAAATGGCGGCTGCCATGTTCCACACTGGAGAGAGTGGAAGCGAGGCGGCCGCCATTTTTTCTGCCAAACCAGCCTTAATGGCCAGCGCAAACGGGTCCAATTTCCCGGCCGAAGTAATTTTAAATTATATGGGGTTTCGATTGGGTAGACGTAGAGAAGATGTGTCCACTTGCTGGCAGTCCAAAATTAGGGGCCATAAATAAAAGACAGACACCAATAAATGCAATTGGGAATTCAGGAGAAACTTCTTTACCCAGGGAGTGGTAAGAATGTGGAACTCGCTACCACAGAGAGTGGTTGAAGCGAATAATATAGATGCATTTAAGGGGAGGCTCGCTAAGTACGTGAGGGAGAAAGGAATAGATGGATTTACTGATAGGATGAGATGAAGTAGGGTGGGAGGTGGCTTGTGTGGATCATAAACACTGATATAGACCTATTGGGCCGAATGGCCTGTTTGTTTATAAATTCCGTGTAAAGTAACACGGGCCCATTCACCAACTAATCTAAATCTACCCACTACCAATTGACTCATCGACAGTGGATGTTAGAATATTATGTTTCATCCTCTTCTGGATCAATAACAAAAATGACAAACAGTAATGGATCCTGAGGAACTCCACTCATAACCAAGACCCAATCACACCCAATACCATTAATAACAAACCTCTGTATCTGATGTCAATCCATTGCATAAACTTTCCACTAATCTCAGGAGATGGAATTTTTTCACTCTCACCGCACAGATCCATCCAGTGCCGGGGAGGGCGGGGGGGGATTGACACGGTCAGTCTGAGAGCAGCACAATGGGGGATTAGTACAGAAGGAGTGAGCAGGAGCAGATGGAGGTGCTCAATGAGGAGCAGGTAGCATCTGTGTGGAGAGCAGTGGGAAGGGATTCTGATCTCTGGGGCCCAGCCTTTAAAAGAAGCAGAGCACGAGAGATTGTTGGTATCATTGACCGACTCGCCCAGGAGCTTCCAACACATGATGGCAGTGTGAAACAGTCCACAATCCCGCATCTGTGGAGTACTTGTGCAGGGCACTGAAAGGCTGCAATCACCCTTGGAGTAAATAAGACTTGCATTTATATAGCACCTTTCACCACCTCAGGACGTCCCACAGCGATTTACAGCCAATGAAGTGCTTTTAAAGTGTAGTCACTGTTGTAATGTAGGAAACACAGCAGCCAATTTGCATACAGCAAGATCCCATGAATAGTTAATGAAGGGCTTTTAAACTGTAGGTTCCTTTAACTGTATGGGTCAAACCATGAGATCACAGGGCAAGCCTCACCCTCACACTGCGCATCACAGTGAGATCAGACATCACAATAGGTTTGTAAACCAGGTCAATTTGAGGTACAAGGCTGCACAAACAGTTTAAGTGACAGAAAGGGAGCTGCACTGACTGTGACCCAGTAATATTGGTGCACAGTCGGGTGGAATAGTTCAATTTAATGTCATTATTAGATTCCCATGGCATTGCTCATAGCTAGTCTGGGGCCTGGAGCCTGGTTACTGATGGTTACTGGGCCCCACTCTCGGGTCCCTCACTGACCGGCTACTCCCAGCCCTTGAGTTTGGTGCTCACTCCCTGTTCTGTAAATGTTGCTGTAAACTACTTAACATCATTGGTAGATCTCCCATGGCTTTGATCATAGGTAGTCAAAGAGAGTCAACATGGATTTGTGAAAGGTAGGTCATGTCTGACTAATCTAGTGAAACATTTGAGGAGGTCACTCTGTGGACAGGGTTTATGGATGTTGTCCATATGGGCTTCCAGAAGGTATTTGATAAAGTTCCACACAGGAGATAATTGCAGAAATGAGAGCTTATGGAATTGGAGATATCCTCGTGACATGGGTTAGTAATTGGTTGGGAGGTAAGAGATAAAGTGTAGTGATAAAGGGAATGTTCTCTGATTGGCAGATGTGACAAGTGATGTTCATAGAATCATTGAATCATACAGCACAAAGGAGGCCATTCAGCCCATCGAAACTGTGCTGGCTCTTTGGAAGAGCTATCCAATTAGTCCCACTCCGCTGCCCTTCCCTATAGCCCAGCTTTTCCCCTTGAAGTATTGATCCAATTCCCTTTTGAAAGTTATTATTGAATCTGCTTCCACAAGATTTGTGTTCGTCCACCCCAGGTCTCTTTGTTCCTGCACCCCCTTTAAAATTGCACTATTTAGTTTATATTGCCTCTCCTCATTCTTCCTACCAAAATGTATCACTTCACACTTCTCTGCGTTAAATTGCATCTGCCATGTGTCTGCCCATTTCCCCAGTCTGTCTGTGTCCTCCTGAAGTCTGTTACTATCCCCCTCACTGTTTACTACATTTCCGAGTTTCGTGTCATAGAATCATAGAGCACAGAAGGAGGCCATTCGGCCCATCAAGCCTGTGCCGGCTCTTTCGAAGAGCAATCCAATTAGTCCCACTCCCCCGCTCTTCCCCCATATCCCTGCAATTTTTTCTCCTTCAAGTATTTATCTAATTCGGTTTTGAAGGCTACTATTGAATCTGTATCCACCGCCCTGTCAGACAGCGCATTCCAAATCCTAGCCACTCGTTCCGTAGAGAAGACTTTCCTCATGTCGCCTCTGGTTCTTTTGCCAATCACCTTAAATCTGGATGCTCTAAATTTATGCCACGTATACCCAAGTCCCGGTCATGAATATCTATTTATTAATTTATTTTAGGTTCTAAAAGGACATCTAATATTGAGGGTCTTTGGGGGAGAAATTCCCGACCTTAGCGCCTCCCACATAATGTCAAGAAAACGACAGCCGTCGCTCTTCTGCCAGCTGGTGGCGGGTCCCGCACCGTCCTCCATTTTCGAAGTCCCCGTAGTGCTGCCGTTCTGAAGTAGCGCCTTACAAAAAAAAATGGTGGATTGGTGACATCAGTCAGTGTGCAACGCTGACTTAACATCACCACGGTGAACTTCGGCCCCAGCGCTGAGTTCAGCACTGGGCCCTAAGCATCCCAGGTAAACCCAGCTTGCAACAGACTGACAGAGGCGCTGTCAGCACCTCTTAAATGGACACACACATCTTTCAGGTAAGTTTGCAGTTAAACTTTGGATTTTTTGAATTTATTGAAGTAGTGCCTTGCTGCAATAGATGTTAAAAGTTTTTTTAAGTGTGTAGGGAGCGCTACTGGATGCTTGCAAGGCCTCGGATGGTAAAGGAAGGCCTCTGAGAAGACAGAAAGTACTGCAAATACTCAGCAGGTCAGGCAACATCCGTGGAGAGAGAAACAGAGTTCACGTCTCAGGTCGAGATGCTGCTGAGTATTTTATGCTGTCATTTCAGATTTACAGCATCCGCTCGCAAAGGAAAGAGGAAAACACAAAAGAGGAAGAAGCAGAAGGAAGGATGCAACCCAGACAGCCTCTTTCTGGCCGGGATATCGAGGATGGAATCACCCGCCTGTGGTACCAGTGACCACAACCCCAATTCCCCTTTCAACAATAGCCCACACCTTACCTTCCCTCTGTTACTGACCATCGCAGCGTCCTCTTGGCCACAATGCTGAAATAAAAGCCTCCACAAAGCAAACTTTCCAATCCAACTTTATACATCTATCCATTCAATATGACATCAAGAAATCAACTCATCACCCTTATGCATTCCCTTCGTGACTGTCTTGTGTGTGCCTTTGCCCATCCTACTGATATCGCGTAGTGCTACCCCAGTGGCTGCAGCATAGCTGGTGGAAGGCTGCTGACTTGCTGGTCGACCTTGAGGAGCTGGTGGCTGGGAGTGTCAAATCAATCTTCTTCTTCTTCTTCACTCTCCTCTCCCTCTTCTTGGCCAACCACTGGCTGGGCAGACTGCATTTTTGGGTGTGTGAAATGAGGAAGGTACAAGTTGAAGTTGTGGTGAGGGGAGGGCGGGAAAGCAAGAGGTGCATGCGAGAAGGAGGATAACGTATGAGGAAACCAGCATCTTGTATCCTTTCAACCCTGCTGCTGGCCAAGGGCGCAGCCATGCCCCTGCCAAGAATGGCCTGCACCAAGGGAGTGAGGTGAGGCTAGGAATAGGAGATGTGCCTCGTGATTGGTACAGATTATTGATAGGTGAGTGATTGGGATGGGGAGTCGTGCATTGAGCAGTGTGTGAGGCTAGTGGTGCAGTTGGTAGGAGACAGCTTTTGAAGATGCAGTCACTGACCTTGACCTGAGGTCATGAAGCTTCTTTGGGCTCTGGAGCCAGGTGGTGGGGGCGACACTGCTGGCAGTGATGGCCTCGGTGATGTAATCCCACATCCTTCTTTCTGGAGGGCCTCCTGGCCCCTGTGGGTAGAGGACCTCTCTTGCAGTGTTGACCCCTGCACAAAGCTGGAGTGCTGCGTGCGAGATCCTGGGTGCCCCTTCCCTGGCTTGCTGATCCATTTGTGTTAGTACTGAAGCACTTGTCCCATTTTTTGAGGTTGGGAAGGGAATTTAGCTTTAAGTGCTGAAGACTCCCATTTGGGACTTCTTTTTAATGGTAATTTTTTTTGAAAGGCAGTAAGGGCTGAAAACTGCATTGTTTCACTGGACTTTAATGTTTATTAGCTCTGAGTGCATTGCCCCTTTAATTCATCGCCCTTTAATTACCCACAATCCCTTGCGAACCCAACAGCCTCGCTCCCAGAGGCTGTAAGAAGCAGCAATGTCGCCAGGATGGCGTCACACGGTACGTTAGGGATGCGCTACAAATCGCCAGCCCCCAGTGCGAATTTTTGCCTGTTGGCACTGCGGCCATTTTCAGCGACCATAAACACAAGGCCATGGTGACATCGGCGATGCCCAGTTTCCAGGTCTTTGGGTTCAGTGATCTCAGTGGTTCTTGTTAAGCTTGAGTAAATAATTAGTCTTTGGTTATTTTGCTTTGAGGAGTGAATAGAGAAATAGCACTGTAGTTTAGACCTAGTTAACTGCAATGATAGAATTAATCTCCTTGTATCTAAGGAGTGTATTTTAAGTTTCTAATTAGAATGGAGGGACAGCCGCGACCCGTAGTCTGCAATTCAGTGGGAACTTCAGGACACGTCATGTGTCCCGGAGGCCCACGTGTACAGGAAGTGCCTCCAGCTGCCTGAACTCACACTGAGGGTTTCTGAGCTTGAGGGGCAGCTGGATTTACTGCAGGGCCTACGGGTGGCTGAATGTTTCCTGGATCACAGGTTCCAGGAGGTGGTCACCCCACAGCCAGATAGAGTTCAGAAGAACAAATGGATGGCCACCCTAGGAAGAGGCAGGCAGTGCAGGAATCCTCCGGGAGTGTGGCACTCTCAAAACCGACACCTCGAAGGAGTGCAGTCCCGAGCCTGGCACCGTGAGGCAAAGTACTGCACAGGGGGGTACAGAAAGTGTAGGGACGCAGCAGTAATTGGGGATTCGATAGTCAGGGGGCAAACAGGCAATCATGCTACTGTCGATGTGAGACCCGTATGGTATGTTGTCTCCCTGTTGCCAGGTAAGGGACATCACGGAGAGGGTGCAGAATATTCTGCGGGGGAAGGGGTAGAGCCAGAAGTCATGGTCAATGTCGGAACCAACGACATAGTGAGGAAGAGGTTTCAGGTCCTGCAGTCAGAGTTTAAGGAGCTAGGGAGGAAGTTAAAAAGCAGGACCTCATAGAAGTGGTGCAGGAGGGAGAGCTTCAGATTCCTGGGTCATTGGGACCAGTTCTGTAGCAGGAGGGACCTGATCAAGATGGACGTGTTGCCCCTGATCAGTGCTGGGATCAACATCCTCGCGGGCAGGTTAACTAGTGCTGTGGGGGAGGGTTTAAACTAATTCGACAAGGGCTTGGGCACCAAGATATAATATTTAAAAGTAGAAACAAGGTGTACAGAGGACTGGGGGAGACAGTTAGGGCTTATTATGAACCCTGACCCACTTCCGGGTTTTACGGGGGTGGGCAGCCAACCTGCTCCCAGGACCTCACCGCGCTGTCTGTGGGCCTGGAGGAGCAGGAGAGCTTCCCCCCCGGCCCTCCAAGCTCCCCCCACCACCACGATCAGATCCCCCCTTCAAAGATCCCCAGGGTCGGAGATAGCCCCCCCCACCCCGGGATCACCCCCCCGCCCCCCGGGATCACCCCCACCCCCGGGATTGCTCCCCCCCCACCCCGGGATCACCCCCCCCCCCCGGGATCGCTCCCCCCTCCCCCCGGGATCGCTACCCCCCCCCTGGGATCGCTCCCCCCCCCCCCCCCGGGATAACTCCTCCCCCCCCGGGACCCCCCCCCCCACCCCGGATCACCCCCCCTCCTCGGGATCACCCCCCCCCCCCCGGGATCACCCCCACCCACCCACCCTGGATCACCCCCCCCCCCACCCCCGGGATCACACCCCCCCCCCCGGGTTCACTCCCCCCCCGGGATCACTCCCCCCTCCCCCCGGGATCGCTCCCCCACCCCCGGGATCGGGATCACCCCCCCCCCCGGGATCACTCCCCCCACCCCCAGGATCGCTCCCCCCTCCCCCCGGGATCGCTCCCCCCCCCCCAGGGATCACCCCCCCCCCCCCCGGGATCGCTCCCCCCCCCGGGATCGCCCCCGGGATCTGACCACCCCCATGGGGTCGGGGATCGGACCGATCTGGTCCTGTTGCCTGCTCCTCCCCGCCTGACTGGAAGCCAAGCCTGTCAATCAGGCTGACACCTGGGCGGGACACCGGTCAGGGCTAAAAGATGCACACAATGGAGTTAAAACACCACAGCATGCAGGGAAACACCGAAACTCTGCCCCCGCCACCTAGCTAACCCACCCCTGTTAATACCAGGCCTTAGAGTTAATAATACAGAATTAAGTGGGATCATAGAAAATACAAAGAGGTCCAAGTCAAAGACTGGCAGTCAGAAATGTAATGGAGTGATGGGCGGCCTTTAAAAAGATGGTTCAGTTACAGTCCAGGTACATTCCCACAAGGGGGAAAGGGAGGGCAACCAAAGCCAGAGCTCCCTGGATGACGAAGGAGTTAGAGAGTAGGATGAAGCAGAAAAAGGGGGCGTATGACTGATATCAGTTTGATAATACAAGGGAGAATCAGTCTGAATATAAAATGTATAGGAGAAGTGAGAAAGGAAATAATAGGGGCAAAGAGACAGTACGAGAATAGATTGGTGGCAAACATAAAAGGGAATCCAAAGGTCTTCTATATTAACACTAAAACGGTTGTCAGAGGAGCGGTGGGGCCGATTTAGGGACCAAAATGGAGATCTATTGGTGGAGGCAGAAGGAATGGCTGAGTTATTAAAGTAGTTCTTTGCATCGGTGTTTACCAAGGAAGAGGACTTTGCCAAAGCTAAGGTAAATGAGGAGGATGTCGGGACACTGGATGAGATCAAAATAGATAAAGAGGAGGTACTAGAAAGGCTGGCAGTACTGAAAGTGGATAAGGCTGAGATCGATAGATTTTTGGACTCTAGGGGAATCAAGGGATATGGAGATCGGGCAGGAAAGTGGAGTTGAGGTCGATGATCAGCCATGATCTTACTGAATAGCGGAGCAGGCTCGAGGGGACGTATGGCCTACTCCTGCTCTTATTTCTTATGTTCTTAAGTCATCTGGTTCAGATGGGATGCATCCAAGGTTGCTGAGGGATGTACGGGTATAATTACAGAGGTGCTGGCCACAATATTCCAATCCTCCTTAGATACAGGGGTGGTGCCAGAGGACTGGAGGATTGCAAATGTTGCACCCTTGTTCAAAGAAGGGGAGAAGGATAAACCTGGCAATTACAGGCTAGTCAGTTTAACGTCGGTGGTGGGGAAGCTTTTAGAAATAATATTCCGGGAGAAATTTAACAGCCACTTCGACAAGTATGAACTAATAAAGGAGAGCCAGCACGGATTTGTTAAGGGCAAATCGTGTTTGACTAACTTGATTGAGATTTTTGATGAGGTAACAGAGAGGGTGGATGAGGACAGTGTAGTTGATGTTGTGTATATGGACTTTCAAAAGGCGTTTGATAAAATACCACATAATAGGCTTGTTAGCAAAATTGAAGCCCATGGGCTAAAAGGGACAGTAGCAGCATGGATACAAAATTGGCTACGGGATAGAAAACAGAGAGTTGTGGGAAATGGCTGTTTTTCAGACTGGAGGGAGGTGGTGTTCCCCAGGATTCAATACTAGGACCACTGCTGTTTTTGATATACATTGATGATTTGGATTTGGGGGTACAGGGCACAATTTCAAAATTTGCAGATGTAATAGACTGAAAGAGGACATGGACAGGCTGGTGTAATGGGCGAACACATGGCCGATGAAATTCAATGCAGAAAAGTGTGAGGTGATACATTTTGGTAGGAAGAATGAGAAGTGACATTACAAGCTAAATTTTAAAGGGGGTGCAGGAACAGAGAGACCTGGGGGTGTCTGTGCACAAATCATTGAAGGTGGCAGGACAGGTTAATAAAGCAAATGGGATCCCGGGCTTTATAAACAGAGGCACACTAGTTCGGCCCCAGCTGGAGTATTGTGTCCAATTCTGGGCTCCGCACTTTAGGAAGGACGTGAAGGCTTTGGAGAGGGTACAGGATAGATTTACTAGAATGGTTCCAGGGATGAGGGACTTCAGTTAGGTGGGTAGACTGGAGAAGCTGGGATTGCTCTCCTTAGAGCAGAGAAGATTGAGAGGAGATTTGCTAGAGGTATTCAAAATCATGAAGGGTTTAGAGAGAGTAAAGAAAGAGAAATTATTTCCCCCGAGTCCAAAGAATGGGACAGGAGCTCGAGCGGATAAAAGTCTCGGGGAAGGGCCATGAAGGGACTTATGGGGGCGGCCCATGTATCTATAAATCTGGGGGAAACAGGAAACCAGGGAAAATGTAGCGGTGTTACTGATGTGATGAGTGGGGCCGTGTAGTGGCTCACTGCCCAAACCCGTAGAAGCCCAGGAGAAGCACATGCAATGCAGCCTCGGGGAATCGGGGGATGCCAGCAGGGATTACCCGAGTTAGGGCGTGCAGCTTGTGAGCCATGTGGAGGTCGCTCATCCCTTCCTAGAAACAATAAAGATTAATGGAAAGCAGGTGATGGCCCTTACTGATTCCGAGTGCAGTAACCCTGGTTACCTAGAGTCCAGTACGGACTTCAGATTGAGACCTCGTGGATTAATCAGGAGTAATGTGGGTACATGGGGATGTATTTTATTATCCCACCACCTGGGTCAAGATGGAAGTGAAGGGAGGTGCCTGGGGAGGAACGGCTGGGGTGGTACCCAAGTTTTCTCAGCCTGTGATACTGGGGAGGGATTTCCCAGGGTTTAATACTCTGATCCAAAGGAAGGGAGGGGATCCAGACTGCTGACAGGAAAGGGCAGGTTGAGGGCCGCTCCCAGTGTTTCCCTTTTCAGACCCCGAGTTGTGTCAGGGGTCTGGGAAAACCAGAAAATCAAAATGGGAATGGAGGATGGACAAGGCAAGAGGAAGCAGGGCGGAGGGGCCTAGAGTTTTAGTGGGGACCAAGACCCTATTCTCTCTGCTTCTCCAGCCACAGAGGGGGACCCGGACCTGGTACGAGGGGGGAGAGAGGAGCTCCTCTGGTCAGCTGCACAGGGGAGGACGGGATCACTTTCGAGGGGTTGGATATGTGTACTTCCGACTTTCAATGGGAACAGATAAATGATCCAGTCCCACACAGGTTGTGGTGGTTGGAGGTCAATTATCACAGCCCCAGGACATTGCTGCAGGAGTTCCTCAGGGCAGTGTCCTAGGCCCAACCATCTTCAGCTGCTTCATCAATGACTTACCCACCATCACAAGGTCAGAAGTGGGGATGTTCGCTGATGACTGCACAGTGTTCAGTTTTATTCGCAAAGCCTCAGATAATGAAACAGTCCGTGCCCGCATGCAGCAAGACCTGAACGACGTTCAGGCTTTGGCTGATAAGTGGCAGGTAACATTCAGGCCACTCAAGTGCCAGGCAATGACTATCTCCAACAAGTGAGAGTCTAACCACTGCCCCTTGACATTCAACGGCATTACCATCGCGGAATCCCCCACCATCAACATTCTGGGGGTCACCATTGACCAGAAACTGAACTGGACAAGCCAAATAAATACTGTGGCAACAAGAGCAGGTCAGAGGCTGGGTATTCGGCAGCGAGTGTCTCACCTCCTGATTCCCAAAGCCTTTCCACCATCTACAAGGCACAAGTCAGGAGAGTGATGGAATACTCTCCTCTTGCCTGGATGAGTGCAGCTCCAACAACACTCAAGAAGCTCGACACCATCCAGGACAAAGCAGACCGCTTGATTGACACCCCATCCACCACCTTAAACATTCACTCCCTCCACCACCGGCGTACCGTGGCTGCAGTGTGTACCATCTACAAGATGCACTGCAGCAACTCGCCTAGGCTTTTTCGGCAGCACCTCCCAAACCCGCGACCTCTTCCACCGAGAAGGTAAGGGCAGCAGACGCATGGGAACACCACCACCTCCAAGTTCCCCTCCAAACACACACCATCCTGACTTAGAAGTAGATCGCTGATCCTTCATCGTCACTGGGTCGAAATCCTGGAACTCCCTCCCAAACAGCACTGTGGGAGTACCTTCATCACACGGACTGCAGCAGTTCAAGAAGGCGGCTCATCACCACCTTCTCAAGGGCAACTAG
Source organism: Squalus acanthias (assembly GCA_030390025.1). Lineage (NCBI taxonomy): Eukaryota > Metazoa > Chordata > Chondrichthyes > Squaliformes > Squalidae > Squalus > Squalus acanthias. Next base: position 25,692,531 of record CM059445.1, read on the forward strand.
GGATGGGCAATAAATGCTGGCCTTGGCAGCGACGCCCACATCACATGAACGAATAAAATTTGAGAGTGCCTGTTAACTACTGTATATTAATATAGAGAGTGTGCCTGTTAACTACTGTATATTGATACAGAGGGAGTGTCTGTTAACTACTGTATATTGATATAGAGGAGTGTCTGTTAACTACTGTATATTGATATAGAGGAGTGCCTGTTAACTACTGTATATTGATATAGAGAGAGTGCCTGTTAACTACTGTATATTGATATAGAGAGAGTGCCTGTTAACTACTGTATATTGATATAGAGGAGTGTCTGTTAACTACTGTATATTGATATAGAGAGAGTGCCTGTTAACTACTGTATATTGATATAGAGAGAGTGTCTGTTAACTACTGTATATTGATATAGAGAGTGCCTGTTAACTACTGTATATTGATATAGAGAGAGTGCCTGTTAACTACTGTATATTGATATAGAGAGAGTGTCTGTTAACTACTGTATATTGATATAGAGAGAGTGCCTGTTAACTACTGTATATTGATATAGAGGAGTGCCTGTTAACTACTGTATATTGATATAGAGAGAGTGCCTGTTAACTACTGTATATTGATATAGAGAGAGTGTCTGTTAACTACTGTATATTGATATAGAGAGAGTGTCTGTTAACTACTGTATATTGATATAGAGAGTGCCTGTTAACTACTGTATATTGATATAGAGAGAGTGCCTGTTAACTACTGTATATTGATATAGAGAGAGTGTCTGTTAACTACTGTATATTGATATAGAGAGAGTGCCTGTTAACTACTGTATATTGATATAGAGAGAGTGCCTGTTAACTACTGTATATTGATATAGAGAGTGTGCCTGTTAACTACTGTATATTGATATAGAGGAGTGCCTGTTAACTACTGTATATTGATATAGAGAGATGGCTGTTAACTACTGTATATTGATATAGAGAGTGTCTGTTAACTACTGTATATTGATATAGAGTGCCTGTTAACTACTGTATATTGATATAGAGAGTGCCTGTTAACTACTGTATATTGATATAGAGAGTGCCTGTTAACTACTGTATATTGATATAGAGAGAGTGCCTGTTAACTACTGTATATTGATATAGAGAGAGTGCCTGTTAACTACTGTATATTGATATAGAGGAGTGCCTGTTAACTACTGTATATTGATATAGAGAGAGTGTCTGTTAACTACTGTATATTGATATAGAGAGAGTGTCTGTTAACTACTGTATATTGATATAGAGAGTGCCTGTTAACTACTGTATATTGATATAGAGGGAGTGCCTGTTAACTACTGTATATTGATATAGAGAGAGTGTCTGTTAAATACAGTATATTGAAATAGAGGGAATGTTTGTTAACTACTGTATATTGATATAGAGAGAGTGCCTGTTAAATATTGTATATTGATATAGAAGGAATGGCTTTTAACTACTGTATAATGAGTAAGAGAGAGTGCCTGTTAACTACTGTATATTGAAATAGAGAGAGTGCCTGTTAACTGCAGTATATTGATATAGAGAGAGTGCCTGTTAAATATTGTATATTGATATAGAAGGAATGGCTTTTAACTACTGTATAATGAGAAAGAGAGAGTGCCTGTTAACTACTATAAATTGATAGAGAGAGAGTGCCTGTTAACTACTGTATATTGAAATAGCGGGAGTGCCTGTTAATTACTGAAAATTGATAGAGAGGGAATGTCTGTTAACGACTGTATATTGATATAGAGAGAGTGCCTGTTAATGACTGTATATTGATAGAGACTGGGAGTGTCTGTTAATTACTGTATATTGATATAGAGAGAGTGCCTGTTAACGACTCTATATTGATATAGAGAGAGTGTCTGTTAATTACTGTATATTGATATAGAGAGACTGCCTGTTAACGACTCTATATTGATATGGAGAGAGTGTCTGTTAATTACTGTATATTGATATAGAGAGAGTGTCTGGTAACTACTGTATATGGATATAGAGAGAGTGTCTGTTAATTACTGTATATTGATATAGAGGGAATGTCTGTTAACGACTGTATATTGATATAGAGAGAGAGTTCCTGTTAAGTACTGTATATTTATATAGAAGGAATGGCTTTTAACTACAGTGTAATGAGAAAGAGAGAGTGCCTGATAACTACTGTATATTGACAGAGAGTGTGCCTGTTAACATCCAGTATATTGATACAGAGCGAGTGTCTGTTAGCTACTGTATATGATATAGAGAGAGTGCCTGTCAATACTGTATATTGATATAGAGAGAGTGCCTGTTAACTACTGTATATTGATATAGAGAGAGTGTCTGTTAACTACTGTATACTGATATAGAGAGAGTGCCTGTTAACTACTGTATATTGATATAGAGAGAGTGCCTGTTAACTACTGTATATTGATATAGAGAGAGTGCCTGTTAACTACTGTATATTGATATAGAGAGAGTGCCTGTTAACTACTGTATATTGATATAGAGAGTGCCTGTTAACTACTGTATATTGATATAGAGAGAGTGCCTGTTAACTACTGTATATTGATATAGAGAGAGTGCCTGTTAACTACTGTATATTGATATAGAGAGAGTGCCTGTTAACTACTGTATATTGATATAGAGAGAGTGCCTGTTAACTACTGTATATTGATATAGAGGAGTGCCTGTTAACTACTGTATATTGATATAGAGAGTGCCTGTTAACTACTGTATATTGATATAGATAGAGTGTCTGTTAACTACTGTATATTGATATAGAGAGAGTGCCTGTTAACTACTGTATATTGATATAGAGAGAGTGCCTGTTAACTACTGTATATTGATATGAGAGAGTGCCTGTTAACTACTGTATATTGATATAGAGAGAGTGCCTGTTAACTACTGTATATTGATAGAGAGAGTGCCTGTTAACTACTGTATATTGATATAGAGAGAGTGCCTGTTAACTACTGTATATTGATATAGAGAGAGTGCCTGTTAACTACTGTATATTGATATAGAGAGAGTGCCTGTTAACTACTGTATATTGATATAGAGAGTGTGCCTGTTAACTACTGTATATTGATATAGAGAGAGTGCCTGTTAACTACTGTATATTGATATAGAGAGAGTGCCTGTTAACTACTGTATATTGATATAGAGAGAGTGCTGTTAACTACTGTATATTGATATAGAGAGAGTGCCTGTTAACTACTGTATATTGATATAGAGAGAGTGCCTGTTAACTACTGTATATTGATATAGAGAGAGTGCCTGTTAACTACTGTATATTGATATAGAGAGAGTGCCTGTTAACTACTGTACATTGATATAGAAGGAATGGCTGTTAACTACTGTATATTGCTGTAGAGTGTCTGTTACCTACTGTATATTGATATAGAGAGAGTGCCTGTTAACTACAGTATATTGATATAGAGAGTGCCTGTTAACTACTGTATATTGATATAGAGAGTGCCTGTTAACTACTGTATATTGATATAGAGAGAGTGCCTGTTAACTACTGTATATTGATATAGAGAGAGTGCCTGTTAACTACTGTATATTGATATAGAGAAGTGCCTGTTAACTACTGTATATTGATATAGAGAGAGTGCCTGTTAACTACTGTATATTGATATAGAGAGAGTGCCTGTTAACTACTGTATATTGATATAGAGAGAGTGCCTGTTAACTACTGTATATTGATATAGAGAGAGTGCCTGTTAACTACTGTATATTGAATATAGAGAGTGCTGAAAACTACAGTATATTGATATAGAGAGAGTGCCTGTTAACTACTGTATATTGATATAGAGAGAGTGCCTGTTAACTACTGTATATTGATATAGAGGGAGTGCCTGTTAACTACTGTATATTGATATAGAGAGAGTGCCTGTTAACTACTGTATATTGATATAGAGAGTGCCTGTTAACTACTGTATATTGATATAGAGAGAGTGCCTGTTAACTACTGTATATTGATATAGAGAGAGTGCCTGTTAACTACTGTATATTGATATAGAGAGAGTGCCTGTTAACTACTGTATATTGATATAGAGAGTGCCTGTTAACTACTGTATATTGATATAGAGGAGTGCCTGTTAACTACTGTATATTGATATAGAGGAGTGCCTGTTAACTACTGTATATTGATATAAAGGGTGTGCCTGTTAACTGCTGTATATTGATATAGAGAGTGTGCCTGTTAACTACTCTATATTGATATAAAGCAAGTGCCTGTTAACTACTGTATATTGATACAGAGAGAGTGCCTGTTAACTACTGTATATTGATATAGAGAGAGTGCCTGTTAACTACTGTATATTGATATAGAGAGAGTGCCTGTTAACTACTGTATATTGATATAGAAAGTGTGCCTTTTACCTACTGTATATTGATATAGAGAGAGGGCCTGTTAACTATTGTATATTGATATAGAGAGAGTGCCTGTTAACTACTGTATATTGATATAGAGTGTCTATTAACTAGTGTATATTGATATCGAGAGAGTGCCTGTTAACAAATGTATATTGATACAGAGGGAGTGCCTGATAACTACTGTATATTGATACAGAGAGAGTGCCTGTTAACTAATGTATATTGATATAGAGGGAGTCCCTGTTAACTACTGCATGTTGATATGGAGAGAGTGCCTGTTAACTACTGTATATTGATACAGAAGGAGTGCCTGTACACTACTGTATATTGATATAGAGAGAGTGCCTGTTAACTACTGTATATTGATATAGAGAAAGAGCCTGTGAACTACTGTTTATTGATATAGAGGGAGTGCCTGTTAAATACTGTATATTGAAATAGAGGGAGTGCCTGTTAACTACTGTATATTGATATAGAGAGAGTGCCTGTTAACAACTGTATATTGATATAGAGAGAGTGCCTGTTAACTACTGTATATTGATATAGAGGGAGTGCCTGTTAACTACTGTATATTGATATAGAGAGAGTGCCTGTTAACTACTGTATATTGATATAGAGGGAGTGTCTGTTAACTACTGTATATTGATATAGAGAGAGTGCCTGTTAACTACTGTATATTGATATAGAGAGAGTGCCTGTTAACTACTGTATATTGATATAGAGAGTGCCTGTTAACTACTGTATATTGATATAGAGAGAGTGCCTGTTAACTACTGTATATTGATATAGAGAGAGTGCCTGTTAACTACTGTATATTGATATAGAGAGTGCCTGTTAACTACTGTATATTGATATAGAGAGTGCCTGTTAACTACTGTATATTGATATAGAGAGAGTGCCTGTTAACTACTGTATATTGATATAGAGAGAGTGCCTGTTAACTACTGTATATTGATATAGAGAGAGTGCCTGTTAACTATTGTATATTGATATAGAGAGAGTGCCTGTTAACTACTGTATATTGATATAGAAGAGTGCCTGTTAACTACTGTATATTGATATAGAGAGAGGCCTGTTAACTACTGTATATTGATATAGAGAGAGTGCCTGTTAACTACTGTATATTGATATAGAGAGTGTCTATTAACTACTGTATATTGATATCGAGAGAGTGCCTGTTAACGACTGTATATTGATAGAGAGGAGTGTCTGTTAACTACTGTATATTGATACAGAGAGAGTGCCTGTTAACTAATGTATATTGATATCGAGGGAGTCCTGTTACTACTGTATATTGATATAGAGAGAGTGCCTGTAACTACTGTATATTGATATAGAGAGAGTGCCTGTTAACTACTGTATATTGATATAGAGAAAGAGCCTGTTAACTACTGTTTATTGATATAGAGGGAGTGCCTGTTAAATACTGTATATTGATGTGGAGAGAGTGCCTCTTAACTACAGTATATTGATATAGAGAGAGTGCCTGTTAACTACTGTATATTGATATAGAGAGAGTGCCTGTTAACTACTGTATATTGATATAGAGAGAGTGCCTGTTAACTACTGTATATTGATATAGAGAGAGTGCCTGTTAACTACTGTATATTGATATAGAGAGAGTGCCTGTTAACTACTGTATATTGATATAGAGAGAGTGCCTGTTAACTACTGTATATTGATATAGAGAGAGTGCCTGTTAACTACTGTATATTGATATAGAGAGAGTGCCTGTTAACTACTGTATATTGATATAGAGAGAGTGCCTGTTAACTACTGTATATTGATATAGAGAGAGTGCCTGTTAACTACTGTATATTGATATAGAGAGAGTGCCTGTTAACTACTGTATATTGATATAGAGAGAGTGCCTGTTAACTACTGTATATTGATATAGAGAGAGTGCCTGTTAACTACTGTATATTGATATAGAGAGAGTGCCTGTTAACTACTGTATATTGATATAGAGAGAGTGCCTGTTAACTACTGTATATTGATATAGAGAGAGTGCCTGTTAACTACTGTATATTGATATAGAGGAGTGCCTGTTAACTACTGTATATTGATATAGAGAGAGTGCCTGTTAACTACTGTATATTGATATAGAGAGAGTGCCTGTTAACTACTGTATATTGATATAGAGAGAGTGTCTGTTAACTACTGTATATTGATATAGAGAGAGTGCCTGTTAACTACTGTATATTGATATAGAGAGAGTGCCTGTTAACTACTGTATATTGATATAGAGAGAGTGCCTGTTAACTACTGTATATTGATATAGAGAGTGCCTGTTAACTACTGTATATTGATATAGAGAGAGTGCCTGTTAACTACTGTATATTGATATAGAGAGTGCCTGTTAACTACTGTATATTGATATAGAGAGAGTGCCTGTTAACTACTGTATATTGATATAGAGAGAGTGCCTGTTAACTACTGTATATTGATATAGAGAGAGTGCCTGTTAACTACTGTATATTGATATAGAGAGAGTGCCTGTTAACTACTGTATATTGATATAGAGAGAGTGCCTGTTAACTACTGTATATTGATATAGAGAGAGTGCCTGTTAACTACTGTATATTGATATAGAGAGAGTGCCTGTTAACTACTGTATATTGATATAGAGAGAGTGCCTGTTAACTACTGTATATTGATATAGAGAGAGTGCCTGTTAACTACTGTATATTGATATAGAGAGTGCCTGTTAACTACTGTATATTGATATCGAGAGAGTGCCTGTTAACTACTGTATATTGATATAGAGAGAGTGCCTGTTAACTACTGTATATTGATATAGAGAGAGTGCCTGTTAACTACTGTATATTGATATAGAGGAGTGCCTGTTAACTACTGTATATTGATATAGAGAGAGTGCCTGTTAACTACTGTATATTGATATAGAGAGAGTGCCTGTTAACTACTGTATATTGATATAGAGAGAGTGCCTGTTAACTACTGTATATTGATATAGAGAGAGTGCCTGTTAACTACTGTATATTGATATAGAGAGAGTGCCTGTTAACTACTGTATATTGATATAGAGAGAGTGCCTGTTAACTACTGTATATTGATATAGAGGGAGTGCCTGTTAACTACTGTATATTGATATAGAGAGAGTGTCTGTTAACTACTGTATATTGATATAGAGAGAGTGCCTGTTAACTACTGTATATTGATATAGAGAGTGCCTGTTAACTACTGTATATTGATATAGAGGAGTGCCTGTTAACTACTGTATATTGATATAGAGAGAGTGTCTGTTAACTACAGTATATTGATATAGAGAGATGCCTGTTAACTACTGTATATTGATATAGAGAGAGTGCCTGTTAACTACTGTATATTGATATAGAGGAAGTGGCTGTTAACTACTGTATATTGATATAGAGAGAGTGCCTGTTAACTACTGTATATTGATATAGAGAGAGTGCCTGTTAACTACTGTATATTGATATAGAGAGAGTGCCTGTTAACTACTGTATATTGATATAGAGAGTGCCTGTTAACTACTGTATATTGATATAGAGAGAGTGCCTGTTAACTACTGTATATTGATATAGAGAGAGTGCCTGTTAACTACTGTATATTGATATAGAGGAGTGCCTGTTAACTACTGTATATTGATATAGAGAGAGTGCCTGTTAACTACTGTATATTGATATAGAGAGAGTGCCTGTTAACTACTGTATATTGATATAGAGGAGTGCCTGTTAACTACTGTATATTGATATAGAGAGAGTGCCTGTTAACTACTGTATATTGATATAGAGAGAGTGCCTGTTAACTACTGTATATTGATATAGAGAGAGTGCCTGTTAACTACTGTATATTGATATAGAGAGAGTGCCTGTTAACTACTGTATATTGATATAGAGAGAGTGCCTGTTAACTACTGTATATTGATATAGAGAGAGTGTCTGTTAATTACTGTATATTGATATAGAGGGAATGTCTGTTAACGACTGTATATTGATATAGAGAGAGTTCCTGTTAAGTACTGTATATTTATATAGAAGGAATGGCTTTTAACTACAGTGTAATGAGAAAGAGAGAGTGCCTGATAACTACTGTATATTGACAGAGAGTGTGCCTGTTAACATCCATATATTGATACAGAGCGAGTGTCTGTTAGCTACTGTATATAGATATAGAGAGAGTGCCTGTCAATTACTGTATACTGATATAGAGAGAGTGTCTGTTAATGACTGTATATTGATATAGAGAGAGTGCCTGTTAACTACTGTATATTGATATAGAGAGAGTGCCTGTTAACTACTGTATATTGATATAGAGAGGAGTATGCCTGTTAATTACTGTATATTGATACAGAGTGAGTGTCTGTTAACTACTGTATATAGATATAGAGAGAGTGCCTCTTAATTACTGTATATAGATATAGAGAGAGTGACTCTTAACTACTGTATATTGAAATAGAGGGAGTGTCTGTTAACTACTGTACATTGATATAGAAGGAATGGCTGTTAACTACTGTATATTGCTATAAAGTGTCAGTTACCTACTGTATATTGATATAGAGAGAGAGTGCCTGTATACTACTGTATATTGATATAGAGAGAGTGTCTGTTAACTACTGTATATAGATATAGAGAGAGTGCCTCTTAATTACTGTATATAGATATAGAGAGAGTGACTCTTAACTACTGTATATTGAAATAGAGGGAGTGTCTGTTAACTACTGTACATTGATATAGAAGGAATGGCTGTTAACTACTGTATATTGCTATAAAGTGTCAGTTACCTACTGTATATTGATATAGAGAGAGTGCCTGTTAACTACTGTATATTGATATAGAGAGTGCCTGTTAACTACTGTATATTGATATAGAGAGTGCCTGTTAACGACTGTATATTGATATAGAGAGCGTGCCTGTTAACTACTGTATATTGACAGAGCGAGTGTCTGTTAACTACTGTATATACATATAGAGAGAGTGCCTCTTAATTACTGTATATTGATATAGAGTGAGTGCCTGTTAATTACTGTATATTGATATAGAGAGAGTGCCTGTTAACTACTGTATATTGATATAGAGAGAGTGCCTGTTAACTACTGTATATTGATATAGAGAGAGTGCCTGTTAACTACTGTATATTGATATAGAGAGAGTGCCTGTTAACTACTGTATATTGATATAGAGAGAGTGCCTGTTAACTACTGTATATTGATATAGAGAGAGTGCCTGTTAACTACTGTATATTGATATAGAGAGAGTGCCTGTTAACTACTGTATATTGATATAGAGAGTGCCTGTTAACTACTGTATATTGATATAGAAGGAGTGCCTGTTAACTACTGTATATTGATATAGAGAGAGTGCCTGTTAACTACTGTATATTGATATAGAGAGTGCCTGTTAACTACTGTATATTGATATAGAGAGAGTGCCTGTTAACTACTGTATATTGATATAGAGAGTGCCTGTTAACTACTGTATATTGATATAGAAGGAGTGCCTGTTAACTACTGTATATTGATATAGAGAGAGTGCCTGTTAACTACTGTATATTGATAGAGAGAGTGCCTGTTAACTACTGTATATTGATATAGAGAGTGCCTGTTAACTACTGTATATTGATATAGAGAGAGTGCCTGTTAACTACTGTATATTGATATAGAGAGAGTGCCTGTTAACTACTGTATATTGATATAGAGAGAGTGCCTGTTAACTACTGTATATTGATATAGAGAGAGTGCCTGTTAACTACTGTATATTGATATAGAGAGTGCCTGTTAACTACTGTATATTGATATAGAGAGAGTGCCTGTTAACTACTGTATATTGATATAGAGAGTGCCTGTTAACTACTGTATATTGATATAGAGAGAGTGCCTGTTAACTACTGTATATTGATATAGAGAGTGCCTGTTAACTACTGTATATTGATATAGAGAGAGTGCCTGTTAACTACTGTATATTGATATAGAGAGAGTGCCTGTTAACTACTGTATATTGATATAGAGAGAGTGCCTGTTAACTACTGTATATTGATATAGAGAGAGTGCCTGTTAACTACTGTATATTGATATAGAGGAGTGCCTGTTAACTACTGTATATTGATATAGAGGAGTGCCTGTTAACTACTGTATATTGATATAGAGGAGTGCCTGTTAACTACTGTATATTGATATAGAGAGTGTGCCTGTTAACTACTGTATATTGATATAGAGAGTGCCTGTTAACTACTGTATATTGATATAGAGAGTGCCTGTTAACTACTGTATATTGATATAGAGAGAGTGCCTGTTAACTACTGTATATTGATATAGAGAGTGCCTGTTAACTACTGTATATTGATATAGAGAGAGTGCCTGTTAACTACTGTATATTGATATAGAAGAGTGCCTGTTAACTACTGTATATTGATATAGAGAGAGTGCCTGTTAACTACTGTATATTGATATAGAGAGAGTGCCTGTTAACTACTGTATATTGATATAGAGAGTGTCTGTTAACTACTGTATATTGATATCGAGAGAGTGCCTGTTAACTACTGTATATTGATATAGAGGAGTGCCTGTTAACTACTGTATATTGATATAGAGAGAGTGCCTGTTAACTACTGTATATTGATATAGAGGAGTGCCTGTTAACTACTGTATATTGATATAGAGAGAGTGCCTGTTAACTACTGTATATTGATATAGAGGAGTGCCTGTTAACTACTGTATATTGATATAGAGAGAGTGCCTGTTAACTACTGTATATTGATATAGAGGAGTGCCTGTTAACTACTGTATATTGATATAGAGAGAGTGCCTGTTAACTACTGTATATTGATATAGAGGAGTGCTGTTAACTACTGTATATTGATATAGAGAGAGTGCCTGTTAACTACTGTATATTGATATAGAGAGAGTGCCTGTTAACTACTGTATATTGATATAGAGAGAGTGCCTGTTAACTACTGTATATTGATATAGAGAGAGTGCTGTTAACTACTGTATATTGATATAGAGAGAGTGCCTGTTAACTACTGTATATTGATATAGAGAGAGTGCCTGTTAACTACTGTATATTGATATAGAGGAGTGCCTGTTAACTACTGTATATTGATATAGAGAGAGTGCCTGTTAACTACTGTATATTGATATAGAGAGAGTGCCTGTTAACTACTGTATATTGATATAGAGAGAGTGCCTGTTAACTACTGTATATTGATATAGAGAGAGTGCCTGTTAACTACTGTATATTGATATAGAGAGAGTGCCTGTTAACTACTGTATATTGATATAGAGAGAGTGCCTGTTAACTACTGTATATTGATATAGAGAGAGTGCCTGTTAACTACTGTATATTGATATAGAGAGAGTGGACTGTTAAGTATTGTATATTGATATAGAGAGAGTGCCTGTTAACTACTGTATATTGATATAGAGGAGTGCCTGTTAACTACTGTATATTGATATAGAGAGAGTGCCTGTTAACTACTGTATATTGAATAGAGAGAGTGCCTGTTACTACTGTATATTGATATAGAGAGTGCCTGTTAACTACTGTATATTGATATAGAGGAGTGCCTGTTAACTACAGTATATTGATATCGAGCGAGTGCCTGTTAACTACTGTATATTGATATAGGAGAGAGTGCCTGTTAACTACTGTATATTGATATAGAGAGAGTGCCTGTTAACTACTGTATATTGATATAGAGGGAGTGCCTGTTAACTACTGTATATTGATATAGAGAGAGTGCCTGTTAACTACTGTATATTGATATAGAGAGAGTGCCTGTTAACTACTGTATATTGATATAGAGGAGTGCCTGTTAACTACTGTATATTGATATAGAGAGAGTGCCTGTAACTACTGTATATTGATATAGAGAGAGTGCCTGTTAACTACTGTATATTGATATAGAGAGAGTGTCTGTTAACTACTGTATATTGATATAGAGAGTGCCTGTTAACTACTGTATATTGATATAGAGAGTGTGCCTGTTAACTACTGTATATTGATATAGAGAGAGTGCCTGTTAACTACTGTATATTGATATAGAGAGAGTGTCTGTTAACTACTGTATATTGATATAGAGAGAGTGCCTGTTAACTACTGTATATTGATATAGAGAGAGTGCCTGTTAACTACTGTATATTGATATAGAGGAGTGTCTGTTAACTACTGTATATTGATATAGAGGAGTGCCTGTTAACTACTGTATATTGATATAGAGAGTGCTGTTAACTACTGTATATTGATATAGAGAGTGCCTGTTAACTACTGTATATTGATATAGAGGAGTGCCTGTTAACTACTGTATATTGATATAGAGAGTGCCTGTTAACTACTGTATATTGATATAGAGAGAGTGCCTGTTAACTACTGTATATTGAATAGAGAGAGTGCCTGTTAACTACTGTATATTGATATAGAGAGAGTGCCTGTTAACTACTGTATATTGATATAGAGGAGTGCCTGTTAACTACTGTATATTGATATAGAGAGAGTGCCTGTTAACTACTGTATATTGATATAGAGAGTGCCTGTTAACTACTGTATATTGATATAGAGAGAGTGCCTGTTAACTACTGTATATTGATATAGAGAGAGTGCCTGTTAACTACTGTATATTGATATAGAGTGAGTGTCTGTTAACTACTGTATATTGATATAGAGAGAGTGCCTGTTAACTACTGTATATTGATATAGAGAGAGTGCCTGTTAACTACAGTATATTGATATAGAGAGTGCCTGTTAACTACTGTATATTGATATAGAGGGAGTGTCTGTTAACTACTGTATATTGATATAGAGGAGTGCTGTTAACTACTGTATATTGATATAGAGAGTGTCTGTTAACTACTGTATATTGATATAGAGAGAGTGCCTGTTAACTACTGTATATTGATATAGAGAGTGCCTGTTAACTACTGTATATTGATATAGAGAGTGCCTGTTAACTACTGTATATTGATATAGAGAGAGTGCCTGTTAACTGCTGTATATTGATATAGAGAGAGTGCCTGTTAACTACTGTATATTGATATAGAGAAGTGCCTGTTAACTACTGTATATTGATATAGAGAGAGTGCCTGTTAACTACTGTATATTGATATAGAGAGAGTGCCTGTTAACTACAGTATATTGATATAGAGAGAGTGCCTGTTAACTACTGTATATTGATATAGAGAGAGTGCCTGTTAACTACTGTATATTGATATAGAGTGTCTGTTAACTACTGTATATTGATATAGAGAGAGTGCCTGTTAACTACTGTATATTGATATAGAGAGAGTGCCTGTTAACTACTGTATATTGATATAGAGGAGTGCCTGTTAACTACTGTATATTGATATAGAGAGAGTGCCTGTTAACTACTGTATATTGATATAGAGAGAGTGCCTGTTAACTACTGTATATTGATATAGAGAGAGTGCCTGTTAACTACTGTATATTGATATAGAGAGAGTGCCTGTTAACTACTGTATATTGATATAGAGAGAGTGCCTGTTAACTACTGTATATTGATATAGAGAGTGCCTGTTAACTACTGTATATTGATATAGAGAGAGTGCCTGTTAACTACTGTATATTGATATAGAGAGAGTGCCTGTTAACTACTGTATATTGATATAGAGAGAGTGCCTGTTAACTACTGTATATTGATATAGAGAGAGTGCCTGTTAACTACTGTATATTGATATAGAGAGTGCCTGTTAACTACTGTATATTGATATAGAGAGAGTGCCTGTTAACTACTGTATATTGATATAGAGAGAGTGCCTGTTAACTACTGTATATTGATATAGAGAGAGTGCCTGTTAACTACTGTATATTGATATAGAGAGAGTGCCTGTTAACTACTGTATATTGATATAGAGAGAGTGCCTGTTAACTACTGTATATTGATATAGAGAGAGTGCCTGTTAACTACTGTATATTGATATAGAGAGTGCCTGTTAACTACTGTATATTGATATCGAGAGAGTGCCTGTTAACTACTGTATATTGATATAGAGGAGTGCCGGTTAACTACTGTATATTGATATAGAGAGAGTGCCTGTTAACTACTGTATATTGATATAGAGGAGTGCCTGTTAACTACTGTATATTGATATAGAGAGAGTGCCTGTTAACTACTGTATATTGATATAGAGAGAGTGCCTGTTAACTACTGTATATTGATATAGAGGAGTGCCTGTTAACTACTGTATATTGATATAGAGGGAGTGCCTGTTAACTACTGTATATTGATATAGAGAGAGTGCCTGTTAACTACTGTATATTGATATAGAGAGAGTGCCTGTTAACTACTGTATATTGATATAGAGGAGTGCCTGTTAACTACTGTATATTGATATAGAGAGAGTGCCTGTTAACTACTGTATATTGATATAGAGGGAGTGTCTGTTAACTACTGTATATTGATATAGAGAGAGTGCCTGTTAACTACTGTATATTGATATAGAGAGAGTGCCTGTTAACTACTGTATGTTGATATAGAGAGTGCCTGTTAACTACTATATATTGAGATAGAGAGAGTGCCTGTTAACTACTGTATATTGATATAGAGAGTGTGCCTGTTAACTACTGTATATTGATAAATAAAGTGTGCCTGTTAACTACTCTATATTGATATAAAGCAAGTGCCTGTTAACGACTGTATATTGATACAGAGAGAGTGCCTATTAACTACTGTATATTGATATAGAGAGTGTGCCTGTTAACTACTGTATATTGATATAGAGAGAGGGCCTGTTAACTATTGTATATTGATATAGAGAGAGTGCCTGTTAACTACTGTATATTGATATAGAAAGTGTGCCTTTTACCTACTGTATATTGCTACAGAGAGAGGGCCTGTTAACTATTGTATATTGATATAGAGAGAGTGCCTGTTAACTACTGTATATTGATATAGAAAGTGTGCCTTTTACCTACTGTATATTGCTACAGAGAGAGGGCCTGTTAACTATTGTATATTGATATAGAGAGAGTGCCTGTTAACTAGTGTATATTGATATCGAGGGAGTCCCTGTTTACTACTGTATGTTGATATAGAGAAAGAGCCTGTGAACTACTGTTTATTGATATAGAGAGAGTGCCTGTTAACTACTGTATATTGATATAGAGAAAGAGCCTGTGAACTACTGTTTATTGATATAGAGGGAGTGCCTGTTACATACTGTATATTGATGTGGAGAGAGTGCCTCTTAACTACAGTATATTGATTTAGAGAGAGTGCCTGTATACTACTGTATATTGATTTTGAGGGAGTGTCTGTTAACTACTGTATATTGATATAGAAGGAACGTCTGTTAACTACTGTGTATTGATATAGAGAGAGTGTCTGTTACCTACTGTATATTGATATAGAGAGAGTGCTTGTTAACTACTGTATATTGATATAGAGAGTGGATGTTAACTACTGTATATTGATATAGAGAGAGTGCCTGTTAAATAACCTATATAGATATGGAGAGTGTGTCTACTAACTACTGTATATTGATAGAGAGACTGCCTGTTAACTACTGTATATTGATATAGAGAGAGTGCCTGTTAACTACTGTATATTGATATAGAGAGAGTGCCTGTTAACTACTGTATATTGATATAGAGAGAGTGCCTGTTAACTACTGTATATTGATATAGAGAGAGTGCCTGTTAACTACTGTATATTGATATAGAGAGAGTGCCTGTTAACTACTGTATATTGATATAGAGAGAGTGCCTGTTAACTACTGTATATTGATATAGAGGAGTGCCTGTTAACTACTGTATATTGATATAGAGAGTGTCTGTTAACTACTGTATATTGATATAGAGAGAGTGCCTGTTAACTACTGTATATTGATATAGAGAGAGTGCCTGTTAACTACTGTATATTGATATAGAGAGTGCCTGTTAACTACTGTATATTGATATAGAGAGAGTGCCTGTTAACTACTGTATATTGATATAGAGAGAGTGCCTGTTAACTACTGTATATTGATACAGAGAAAGTGCCTGTTAACTACTGTATATTGATATAGAGAGAGTGCCTGTTAACAACTGTATATTGAGATAGAGAGAGTGCCTGTTAACTACCGTATATTGATATAGAGAGAGTGCCTGTTAACTACTGTATATTGATGTAGAGAGAGTGCCTGTTAACTACTGTATATTGATATAGAGTGTCTGAAAACTCCAGTATATTGATATTGAGCGAGTGCCTGTTAACTACTGTATATTGATATAGAGAGAGTGCCTGTTAACTACTGTATATTGATATAGAGGAGTGCCTGTTAACTACTGTATATTGATATAGAGAGAGTGCCTGTTAACTACTGTATATTGATATAGTGAAAGTGCCTGTTAACTACTGTATATTGATATAGAGAGAGTGTCTGTTAACTACTGTATATTGATATAGAGAGAGTGCCTGTTAACTACTGTATATTGATATAGAGAGAGTGCCTGTTAACTACTGTATATTGATATAGAGAGTGCCTGTTAACGACTGTATCTTGCTCGAGCGGGAGTGCCTGTTAACTACTCTATATTGATATAAATGGTGTGCCTGTTAACTACTGTATATTGATATAGAGAGTGTGCCTGTTAACTACTGTATATTGATAAATAGAGTGTGCCTGTTAACTACTCTATATTGAGAAAAAGCAAGTGCCTGTTAACTACTGTATATTGATACAGAGAGAGTGCCTATTAACTACTGTATATTGATATAGAGAGTGTACCTGTTAACTATTGTATATTGATATAGAGAGAGTGCCTGTTAACTATTGTATATTGATATAGAAAGTGTGCCTTTTACCTACTGTATATTGATATAGAGAGAGGGCCTGTTAACTATTGTATATTGATATAGAGAGAGTGCCTGTTAACTACTGTATATTGATATAGAGTGTCTATTAACTAGTGTATATTGATATCGAGAGAGTGCCTGTTAACAAATGTATATTGATACAGAGGGAGTGCCTGATAACTACTGTATATTGAT
Source organism: Squalus acanthias (assembly GCA_030390025.1). NCBI lineage: Eukaryota > Metazoa > Chordata > Chondrichthyes > Squaliformes > Squalidae > Squalus > Squalus acanthias. The sequence goes on from CM059445.1 coordinate 25,709,853, forward strand.
ATAGAGAGAGTGCCTGTTAACTACTGTATATTGATATAGAGGAGTGCCTGTTAACTACTGTATATTGATATAGAGAGAGTGCCTGTTAACTACTGTATATTGATATAGAAGGAGTGCCTGTTAACTACTGTATATTGATATAGAGAGAGTGCCTGTTAACTACTGTATATTGATATAGAGAGAGTGCCTGTTAACTACTGTATATTGATATAGAGGAGTGCCTGTTAACTACTGTATATTGATATAGAGGGAGTGCCTGTTAACTACTGTATATTGATATAGAGAGAGTGCCTGTTAACTACTGTATATTGATATAGAGAGAGTGCCTGTTAACTACTGTATATTGATATAGAGGAGTGCCTGTTAACTACTGTATATTGATATAGAGAGAGTGCCTGTTAACTACTGTATATTGATATAGAGGGAGTGTCTGTTAACTACTGTATATTGATATAGAGAGAGTGCCTGTTAACTACTGTATATTGATATAGAGAGAGTGCCTGTTAACTACTGTATATTGATATAGAGAGTGCCTGTTAACTACTGTATATTGATATAGAGAGTGCCTGTTAACTACTGTATATTGATATAGAGAGAGTGCCTGTTAACTACTGTATATTGATATAGAGAGAGTGCCTGTTAACTACTGTATATTGATATAGAGAGTGCCTGTTAACTACTGTATATTGATATAGAGAGAGTGCCTGTTAACTACTGTATATTGATATAGAGAGAGTGCCTGTTAACTACTGTATATTGATATAGAGAGTGCCTGTTAACTACTGTATATTGATATAGAGAGAGTGCCTGTTAACTACTGTATATTGATATAGAGAGTGCCTGTTAACTACTGTATATTGATATAGAGAGAGTGCCTGTTAACTACTGTATATTGATATAGAGAGAGTGCCTGTTAACTACTGTATATTGATATAGAGAGAGTGCCTGTTAACTACTGTATATTGATATAGAGAGAGTGCCTGTTAACTACTGTATATTGATATAGAGAGAGTGCCTGTTAACTACTGTATATTGATATCGAGAGGAGTCCTGTTAACTACTGTATATTGATATAGAGAGTGCCTGTTAACTACTGTATATTGATATAGAGAGAGTGCCTGTTAACTACTGTATATTGATATAGAGAAAGTGCCTGTTAACTACTGTTTATTGATATAGAGGGAGTGCCTGTTACTACTGTATATTGATATAGAGAGAGTGCCTGTTAACTACTGTATATTGATATAGAGAGAGTGCCTGTTAACTACTGTATATTGATTTTAGAGGAGTGTCTGTTAACTACTGTATATTGATATAGAGAGAGTGCCTGTTAACTACTGTATATTGATATAGAGAGAGTGCCTGTTAACTACTGTATATTGATATAGAGAGAGTGCCTGTTAACTACTGTATATTGATATAGAGAGTGCCTGTTAACTACTGTATATTGATATAGAGAGAGTGCCTGTTAAATACCCTATATTGATATGGAGAGTGTGTCTACTAACTACTGTATATTGATAGAGAGACTGCCTGTTAACTACTTTATATTGATATAGAAGGAATGGCTTTTAACTACTGTATAATGAGAAAGAGAGAGTGCCTGTTAACTACAGTATATTGATATAGAGAGAGTGCCTGTTAACTACTGTAAATTGATATAGAGAGAGTGCCTGTTAACTACTGTATATTGAAATAGAGGGAGTGCCTCTTAATTACTGTATATTGATATAGAGACAGTGCCTGTTAACGACTGTATATTGATGGAGAGGGAGTGTCTGTTAATTATTGTATATTGATATAGAGAGAGTGTCTGTTAACTACTGTATATTGATATAGAGAGAGTGCCTGTTAACTACTGTATATTGATATAGGGGGAGTGTCTGTTAACTACTGTATATTGATATAGAGAGAGTGCCTGTTAACAACTGTATATTGATATAGAGAGAGTGCATGTTAACTACTGTATGTTGATATAGAGAGTGCCTGTTAACTACTGTATATTGATATAGAGAGAGTGCCTGTTAACTACTGTATATTGATATAGAGAGAGTGCCTGTTAACTACTGTATATTGATATAGAGTGTCTGTTAACTACTGTATATTGATATAGAGAGAGTGCCTGTTAACTACTGTATATTGATATAGAGAGTGTGCCTGTTAACTACTGTATATTGATATAGAGAGAGTGCCTGTTAACTACTGTATATTGATATAGAGAGAGTGCCTGTTAACTACTGTATATTGATATAGAGAGTGTGCCTGTTAACTACTGTATATTGATATAGAGAGAGTGCCTGTTAACTACTGTATATTGATATAGAGAGAGTGCCTGTTAACTACTGTATATTGATATAGAGAGTGCCTGTTAACTACTGTATATTGATATCGAGAGAGTGCCTGTTAACTACTGTATATTGATAGAGAGGGAGTGCCTGTTAACTACTGTATATTGATACAGAGAGAGTGCCTGTTAACTACTGTATATTGATATAGAGGAGTGCCTGTTAACTACTGTATATTGATATAGAGAGAGTGCCTGTTAACTACTGTATATTGATATAGAGAGAGTGCCTGTTAACTACTGTATATTGATATAGAGAGAGTGCCTGTTAACTACTGTATATTGATATAGAGAGAGTGCCTGTTAACTACTGTATATTGATATAGAGAGAGTGCCTGTTAACTACTGTATATTGATATAGAGAGTGCTGTTAACTACTGTATATTGATATAGAGAGAGTGCCTGTTAAATACTGTATATTGATATAGAGAGTGCCTGTTAACTACTGTGTATTGATATAGAGAGTGCCTGTTAACTACTGTATATTGATATAGAGAGAGTGCCTGTTAACTACTGTATATTGATATAGAGAGAGTGCCTGTTAACTACTGTATATTGATATAGAGGAGTGCCTGTTAACTACTGTATATTGATATAGAGAGAGTGCCTGTTAACTACTGTATATTGATATAGAGAGTGCCTGTTAACTACTGTATATTGATATAGAGAGTGCCTGTTAACTACTGTATATTGATATAGAGAGAGTGCCTGTTAACTACTGTATATTGATATAGAGAGAGTGCCTGTTAACTACTGTATATTGATATAGAGAGAGTGCCTGTTAACTACTGTATATTGATATAGAGAGAGTGCCTGTTAACTACTGTATATTGATATAGAGGAGTGCCTGTTAACTACTGTATATTGATATAGAGGGAGTGCCTGTTAACTACTGTATATTGATATAGAGAGAGTGCCTGTTAACTACTGTATATTGATATAGAGAGAGTGCCTGTTAACTACTGTATATTGATATAGAGAGAGTGCCTGTTAACTACTGTATATTGATATAGAGAGAGTGCCTGTTAACTACTGTATATTGATATAGAGAGAGTGCCTGTTAACTACTGTATATTGATATAGAGAGAGTGCCTGTTAACTACTGTATATTGATATAGAGGAGTGCCTGTTAACTACTGTATATTGATATAGAGAGAGTGCCTGTTAACGACTGTATATTGATACAGAGGGAGTGCCTGTTAACTAATGTATATTGATATATAGGGAGTCCCTGTTAACTACTGCATGTTGATATAGAGAATGCCTGTTAACTACTGTATATTGATACAGAAGGAGTGCCTGTAAACTACTGTTTATTGATAAAGAGAGAGTGCCTGTTAACAACTGTATATTGATATAGAGAGAGTGCATGTTAACTACTGTATGTTGTTATAGAGAGTGCCTGTTAACTACTGTATATTGAGATAGAGAGAGTGCCTGTTAACTACTGTATATTGATATAGAGAGTGTGCCTGTTAACTACTGTATATTGATAAATAAAGTGTGCCTGTTAACTACTCTATATTGATATAAAGCAAGTGCCAGTTAACTACTGTATATTGATACAGAGAGTGTGCCTGTTAACTTCTGTATATTGATATAGAAGGAACGTCTGTTAACGACTGTGTATTGATATAGAGAGAGTGTCTGTTAACTACTGTATATTGATATAGAGAGAGTGCTGTTAACTACTGTATATTGATATAGAGAGTGGTTGTTAACTACTGTATATTGATATAGAGAGAGTGCCTGTTAACTACTGTATATTGATATAGAGGAGTGCCTGTTAACTACTGTATATTGATATAGAGAGAGTGCCTGTTAACTACTGTATATTGATATAGAGAGAGTGCCTGTTAACTACTGTATATTGATATAGAGGGAGTGCCTGTTAACTACTGTATATTGATATAGAGAGAGTGCCTGTTAACTACTGTATATTGATATAGAGAGAGTGCCTGTTAACTACTGTATATTGATATAGAGAGTGCCTGTTAACTACTGTATATTGATATAGAGAGAGTGCCTGTTAACTACTGTATATTGATATAGAGAGAGTGCCTGTTAACTACTGTATATTGATATAGAGAGTGCCTGTTAACTACTGTATATTGATATAGAGAGTGCCTGTTAACTACTGTATATTGATACAGAGAGAGTGCCTATTAACTACTGTATATTGATATAGAGAGTGTGCCTGTTAACTACTGTATATTGATATAGAGAGAGGGCCTGTTAACTATTGTATATTGATATAGAGAGAGTGCCTGTTAACTACTGTATATTGATATAGAAAGTGTGCCTTTTACCGACTGTATATTGCTATAGAGAGAGGGCCTGTTAACTATTGTATATTGATATGGAGAGAGTGCCTGTTAACTACTGTATATTGATATAGAGTGTCTATTAACTAGTGTATATTGATATCGAGAGAGTGCCTGTTAACGACTGTATATTGATAGAGAGGGAGTGCCTGATAACTACTGTATATTGATACAGAGAGAGTGCCTGTTAACTAATGTATATTGATATAGAGGGAGTCCCTGTTAACTACTGTATGTTGATATAGAGAATGCCTGTTAACTACTGTATATTGATACAGAAGGAGTGCCTGTAAACTAATGTATATTGATATAGAGAGAGAGCCTGTTAACTACTGTATATTGATATAGAGGGAGTGTCTGTTAACTACTGTATATTGATATAGAGAGAGTGCCTGTTAACTACTGTATATTGATATAGAGAGAGTGCCTTTATACTACTGTATATTGATATAGAGGGAGTGTCTGTTAACTACTGTATATTGATATAGAGGAGTGCCTGTTAACTACTGTATATTGATATAGAGAGAGTGCCTGTTAACTACTGTATATTGATATAGAGGTAGTGCCTGTTAACTACTGTATATTGATATAGAGAGTGCCTGTTAACTACTGTATATTGATATAGAGAGAGTGCCTGTTAACTACTGTATATTGATATAGAGAGAGTGCCTGTTAACTACTGTATATTGATAGAGAGAGTGCCTGTTAACTACTGTATATTGATATAGAGAGAGTGCCTGTTAACTACTGTATATTGATATAGAGAGAGTGCCTGTTAACTACTGTATATTGATATAGAGAGAGTGCCTGTTAACGACTGTATATTGATAGAGAGGGAGTGTCTGTAAATTATTGTATATTGATATAGAGAGAGTGTCTGGTAACTACTGTATATGGATATAGAGAGAGTGTCTGTTAATTACTGTATATTGATATAGAGGGAATGTCTGTTAACGACTGTATATTGATACAGAGAGAGTGCCTGTTAACTACTGTATATTTATAAAGAAGGAATGGCTTTTAACTACAGTGTAATGAGAAAGAAAGAGTGCCTGATAACTACTGTATATTGACAGAGAGTGTGCCTGTTAACTACTGTATATTGACAGAGAGTGTGCCTGTTAACTACTGTATATTGATAGAGAGTGTGCCTGTTAACTACTGTATATTGACAGAGAGTGTGCCTGTTAACTACTGTATATTGATATAGAGTGTCTGTTACCTACTGTATATTGATATAGAGAGAGTGCCTGTTAACTACAGTATATTGATATAGAGAGTGCCTATTAACTACTGTGTAATGATATAGAGAGTGCCTGTTAACTACTGTATATTGATATAGAGAGAGTGCCTGTTAACTGCTGTATATTGATAGAGAGAGAGTGCCTGTTAACTACTGTATATTGATATAGAGGAAGTGCCTGTTAACTACTGTATATTGATATAGAGAGAGTGCCTGTTAACAACTGTATATTGATATAGAGTGCATGTTAACGACTGTATATTGATATAGAGAGTGCCTGTTAACTACTGTATATTGATATAGAGAGAGTGCCTGTTAACTACTGTATATTGATATAGAGGGAGTGCCTGTTAACTACTGTATATTGATATAGAGAGAGTGCCTGTTAACTACTGTATATTGATACAGTGAAAGTGCCTGTTAACTACTGTACATTGATATAGAGAGAGTGTCTGTTACCTACTGTATATTGATATAGATAGAGTGCCTGTTAACTACTGTATATTGATATAGAGAGAGTGCCTGTTAACTACTGTATATTGATAAAGAGAGTGCCTGTTAACGACTGTATGTTGATCTAGCGAGAGTGCCTGTTAACTACTCTATATTGATATAGAGAGAGTGCCTGTTAACTACTGTATATTGATATAGAGAGAGTGCCTGTTAACTACTGTATATTGATATAGAAGGAGTGCCTGTTAACTACTGTATATTGATATAGAGAGAGTGCCTGTTAACTACTGTATATTGATATAGAGAGAGTGCCTGTTAACTACTGTATATTGATATAGAGAGTGTCTGTTAACTACTGTATATTGATATAGAGAGAGTGCCTGTTAACTACTGTATATTGATATAGAGAGAGTGCCTGTTAACTACTGTATATTGATATAGAGAGTGCCTGTTAACTACTGTATATTGATATAGAGAGAGTGCCTGTTAACTACTGTATATTGATATAGAGAGAGTGCCTGTTAACTACTGTATATTGATATAGAGAGAGTGCCTGTTAACTACTGTATATTGATATAGAGAGAGTGCCTGTTAACTACTGTATATTGATATAGAGAGAGTGCCTGTTAACTACTGTATATTGATATAGAGAGAGTGCCTGTTAACTACTGTATATTGATATAGAGGAGTGTCTGTTAACTACTGTATATTGATATAGAGAGAGTGCTGTTAACTACTGTATATTGATATAGAGAGAGTGTCTGTTAACTACTGTATATTGATATAGAGAGAGTGCCTGTTAACTACTGTATATTGATATAGAGAGTGGACTGTTAACTACTGTATATTGATATAGAGAGAGTGCCTGTTAACTACCTATATTGATATAGAGAGAGTGCCTGTTAACTACTGTATATTGATATAGAGAGAGTGCCTGTTAACTACTGTATATTGATATAGAGAGAGTGCCTGTTAACTACAGTATATTGATATAGAGGGAGTGCCTGTTAACTACTGTATATTGATATAGAGAGAGTGCCTGTTAACTACTGTATATTGATATAGAAGGAGTGCCTGTTAACTACTGTATATTGATAAAGAGAGAGTGCCTGTTAACTACTGTATATTGATATAGAGAGAGTGCCTGTTAACTACTGTATATTGATATAGAGAGAGTGCCTGTTAACTACTGTATATTGATATAGAGAGAGTGCCTGTTAACTACTGTATATTGATATAGAGGAGTGCCTGTTAACTACTGTATATTGATATAGAGAGAGTGCCTGTTAACTACTGTATATTGATATAGAGAGAGTGCCTGTTAACTACTGTATATTGATATAGAGAGAGTGCCTGTTAACTACTGTATATTGATATAGAGGAGTGCCTGTTAACTACTGTATATTGATATAGAGAGAGTGCCTGTTAACTACTGTATATTGATATAGAGAGAGTGCCTGTTAACTACTGTATATTGATATAGAGAGAGTGCCTGTTAACTACTGTATATTGATATAGAGAGAGTGCCTGTTAACTACTGTATATTGATATAGAGAGAGTGCCTGTTAACTACTGTATATTGATATAGAGAGAGTGTCTGTTAACTACTGTATATTGATATAGAGGGAATGTCTGTTAACTACTGTATATTGATATAGAGAGAGTGCCTGTTAACTACTGTATATTGATAGAGAGGGAGTGTCTGTTAACTACTGTATATTGATATAGAGAGTGTCTGTTAACTACTGTATATGATATAGAGAGAGTGTCTGTTAACTACTGTATATTGATATAGAGGAGATGTCTGTTAACTACTGTATATTGATACAGAGAGAGTGCCTGTTAACTACTGTATATTGATATAGAAGGAGTGCTTGTAACTACAGTATATTGATATAGAAAGAGTGCCTGTTAACTACTGTATATTGACAGAGAGTGTGCCTGTTAACTACTGTATATTGACAGAGAGTGTGCCTGTTAACTACTGTATATTGATAGAGAGAGTGCCTGTTAACTACTGTATATTGACAGAGAGTGTGCCTGTTAACTACTGTATATTGATATAGAGTGTTTGTTACCTACTGTATATTGATATAGAGAGAGTGCCTGTTAACTACAGTATATTGATATAGAGAGTGCCTGTTAACTACTGTATATTGATATAGAGAGAGTGCCTGTTAACTACTGTATATTGATATAGAGGAAGTGCCTGTTAACTACTGTATATTGATATAGAGAGAGTGCCTGTTAACTACTGTATATTGATATAGAGAGTGCCTGTTAACTACTGTATATTGATATGGAGAGAGTGCCTGTTAACTACTGTATATTGATATAGAGAGAGTGCCTGTTAACTTCTGTATATTGATATAGAGAGAGTGCCTGTTAACTACTGTATATTGATATAGAGTGTCTGAAAACTCCAGTATATTGATATTGAGCGAGTGCCTGTTAACTACTGTATATTGATATAGAGAGAGTGCCTGTTAACTACTGTATATTGATATAGAGGGAGTGCCTGTTAACTACTGTATATTGATATAGAGAGAGTGCCTGTTAACTACTGTATATTGATATAGTGAAAGTGCCTGTTAACTACTGTACATTGATATAGAGAGAGTGTCTGTTACCAACTGTATATTGATATTGATAGAGTGCCTGTTAACTACTGTATATTGATATAGAGAGAGTGCCTGTTAACTACTGTATATTGATCTAGCGAGAGTGCCTGTTAACTACTCTATATTGATATAAATGGTGTGCCTGTTAACTACTGTATATTGATATAGAGAGTGTGCCTGTTAACTACTGTATATTGATAAATAGAGTGTGCCTGATAACTACTCTATATTGAGAAAAAGCAAGTGCCTGTTAACTACTGTATATTGATACAGAGAGAGTGCCTATTCACTACTGTATATTGATATAGAGAGTGTGCCTGTTAACTACTGTATATTGATATAGAGAGAGGGCCTGTTAACTATTGTATATTGATATAGAGAGAGTGCCTGTAACTACTGTATATTGATATAGAGTGTCTATTAACTAGTGTATATTGATATCGAGAGAGTGCCTGTTAACGACTGTATATTGATACAGAGGGAGTGCCTGTTAACTAATGTATATTGATATAGAGGGAGTGCCTGTTAACTACTGTATGTTGATATAGAGAGTGCCTGTTAACTACTGTATATTGATATAGAAGGAGTGCCTGTTAACTACTGTATATTGATATAGAGAGAGTGCCTGTTAACTACTGTATATTGATATAGAGAAGTGCCTGTTAACTACTGTTTATTGATATAGAGGGAGTGCCTGTTAAATACTGTATATTGATGTGGAGAGAGTGCCTCTTAACTACAGTATATTGATATAGAGAGAGTGCCTGTATACTACTGTATATTGATATGGAGAGAGTGTCTGGTAACTACTGTATATGGATATAGAGAGAGTGTCTGTTAATTACTGTATATTGATATAGAGGGAATGTCTGTTAACGACTGTATATTGATACAGATAGAGTGCCTGTTAACTACTGTATATTTATAAAGAAGGAATGGCTTTTAACTACAGTAATGAGAAAGAAAGAGTGCCTGATAACTACTGTATATTGACAGAGAGTGTGCCTGTTAACTACTGTATATTGATATAGAGAGAGTGCCTGTTAACTACTGTATATTGATATAGAGAGAGTGCCTGTTAACTACTGTATATTGATATAGAGAGAGTGCCTGTTAACTACTGTATATTGATATAGAGAGAGTGCCTGTTAACTACTGTATATTGATATAGAGAGAGTGGACTGTTAACTACTGTATATTGATATAGAGAGAGTGCCTGTTAACTACTGTATATTGATATAGAGAGAGTGCCTGTTAACTACTGTATATTGATATAGAGAGAGTGCCTGTTAACTACTGTATATTGATATAGAGAGAGTGCCTGTTAACTACTGTATATTGATATAGAGAGAGTGCCTGTTAACTACTGTATATTGATATAGAGAGTGCCTGTTAACTACTGTATATTGATATAGAGAGAGTGCCTGTTAACTACTGTATATTGATATAGAGTGAGTGCCTGTTAACTACTGTATATTGATATAGAGAGAGTGCCTGTTAACTACTGTATATTGATATAGAGAGAGTGCCTGTTAACTACTGTATATTGATATAGAGAGAGTGCCTGTTAACTACTGTATATTGATATAGAGGAGTGCCTGTTAACTACTGTATATTGATATAGAGAGAGTGCCTGTTAACTACTGTATATTGATATAGAGAGTGCCTGTTAACTACTGTATATTGATATAGAGAGAGTGCCTGTTAACTACTGTATATTGATATAGAGAGAGTGCCTGTTAACTACTGTATATTGATATAGAGAGTGCCTGTTAACTACTGTATATTGATATAGAGAGAGTGCCTGTTAACTACTGTATATTGATATAGAGAGAGTGCCTGTTAACTACTGTATATTGATATAGAGGAGTGCCTGTTAACTACTGTATATTGATATAGAGGGAGTGCCTGTTAACTACTGTATATTGATATAGAGAGAGTGCCTGTTAACTACTGTATATTGATATAGAGAGAGTGCCTGTTAACTACTGTATATTGATAGAGAGAGAGTGCCTGTTAACTACTGTATATTGATACAAAGGGAGTGCCTGTTAACTACTGTATATTGATATCGAGAGAGTGCCTGTTAACAACTGTATATTGATATAGAGAGAGTGCCTGTTAACTACTGTATATTGATATAGAGAGTGCCTGTTAACTACTGTATATTGAGATAGAAGGAATGGCTTTTAACTACTGTATAATGAGAAAGAGAGAGTGCCTGTTAACAACTGTATACTGATATAGAGAGTGTGCCTGTTTATTACTGTATATTGATATAGAGAGAGTGCCTGTTAACGACTGTCTATTGATATAGAGAGAGTGTCTGTTAATTACTGTATATTGATATAGAGGGAGTGTCTGTAAATTATTGTATATTGATATAGAGAGAGTGTCTGGTAACTACTGTATATGGATATAGAGAGAGTGTCTGTTAATTACTGTATATTGATATAGAGGGAATGTCTGTTAACGACTGTATATTGATACAGAGGGAATGGCTTTTAACTACAGTGTAATGAGAAAGAGAGAGTGCCTGATAACTACTGTATATTGACAGAGAGTGTGCCTGTTAACTACTGTATATTGACAGAGAGTGTGCCTGTTAACTACTGTATATTGATAGAGAGTGTGCCTGTTAACTACTGTATATTGACAGAGAGTGTGCCTGTTAACTACTGTATATTGATATAGAGAGAGTGCCTGTTAACTACTGTATATTGATACAGAGAGAGTGTCTGTTAACTTCCGTATATTGATACAGAGCGAGTGTCTGTTAACTACTGTATATAGATATAGAGAGAGTGCCTCTTAATTACTGTATATTGATATAGAGTGAGTGCCTGTTAATTACTGTATATTGATATAGAGAGAGTGCCTGTTAACTACTGTATATTGATATAGAGAGTGTGCCTGTTAACTACTGTATATTGATATAGAGAGAGTGCCTGTTAACTACTGTATATTGAGATAGAGAATGTGCCTGTTAATTACTGTATATTGATACAGAGTGAGTGTCTGTTAACTACTGTATATAGATATAGAGAGAGTGCCTCTTAATTACTGTATATAGATATAGAGAGAGTGCCTCTTAACTACAGTATATTGATATAGAGAGTGCCTGTTTACTACTGTATATTGATATAGAGGGAGTGTCTGTTAACTACTGTACATTGATATAGAAGGAATGGCTGTTAACTACTGTATATTGATAGAGAGAGAGTGCCTGTTAACTACTGTTTATTGATATAGAGGAAGTGCCTGTTAACTACTGTATATTGATATAGAGGGTGTGCCTGTTGACTACTGTATATTGATATAGAGGGTGTGCCTGTTGACTACTGTATATTGATATAGAGGGAGTGTCTGATAACTACTGTATATTGATATAGAGAGAGTGCCTGTTAACAACTCGATATTGATATAGAGAGAGTGCATGTTAACTATTGCATATTAATACAGCGAGAGTGCCTGTTAACTACCCTATATTGATATAAAGGGAGTGCCTGTTAACTACTGTATATTGATATAGAGGGAGTGCCAGTTAACTACTGTATCTTGATGTAGAGAGTGTGCCTGTTAACTACTCTATATTGATATAGAGAGAGTGCTGTTAACTACTGTATATTGATATAGAGAGTGCCTGTTAACTACTGTATATTGATATAGAGAGAGTGCCTGTTAACTACTGTATATTGATATAGAGAGAGTGCCTGTTAACTACTGTATATTGATATAGAGAGAGTGCCTGTTAACTACTGTATATTGATATAGAGAGAGTGCCTGTTAACTACTGTATATTGATATAGAGAGAGTGCCTGTTAACTACTGTATATTGATATAGAGAGAGTGCTGTTAACTACTGTATATTGATATAGAGAGAGTGCCTGTTAACTACTCTATATTGATATAAAGGGAGTGCCTGTTAACTACTGTATATTGATATAGAGGGAGTGCCTGTTAACTACTGTATATTGATATAGAGAATGTGCCTGTTAACTACACTATATTGATATAAAGGGAGTGCCTGTTAACTAATGTATATTGATATAGAGAGAGTGCCTGTTAAATATTGTATATTGATGTGGAGAGAGTGCCTCTTAACTACAGTATATTGATATAGAGTGCCTGTATACTACTGTATATTGATACAGAGGGAGTGTCTGTTAACTACTGTATATTGATATGGAAGGAACGTCTGTTAACTACTGTGTATTGATATAGAGAGAGTGTCTGTTACCTACTGTATATTGATACAGAGAGAGTGCTTCTTAACTACTGTGTATTGATATAGAGAGAGTGCCTCTTAACTGCAGTATATTGATATAGAGAGTGTGCCTGTTTACTACTGTATATTGATATAGAAGGAATGGCTGTTAACTGCTGTATATTGCTATAGAGTGTCTGTTACCAACTGTATATTGATATAGAGAGAGTGCCTGTTAACTGCAGTATATTGATATAGAGAGTGCCTATTAACTACTGTATAATGATATAGAGAGTGCCTGTTAACTACTGTATATTGATATAGAGAGAGTGCCTGTTAACTACTGTATATTGATATAGAGAGAGTGCCTGTTAACTACTGTATATTGATATAGAGGAGTGCCTGTTAACTACTGTATATTGATATAGAGGAGTGCCTGTTAACTACTGTATATTGATATAGAGGGAGTGCCTGTTAACTACTGTATATTGATATAGAGAGAGTGCCTGTTAACTACTGTATATTGATATAGAGAGAGTGCCTGTTAACTACTGTATATTGATATAGAGAGAGTGCCTGTTAACTACTGTATATTGATATAGAGAGAGTGCCTGTTAACTACTGTATATTGATATAGAGAGAGTGTCTGTTAACTACTGTATATTGATATAGAGAGAGTGCCTGTTAACTACTGTATATTGATATAGAGAGAGTGCTGTTAACTACTGTATATTGATATCGAGAGTGTCTGAAAACTCCAGTATAGTGATATCGAGCGAGTGCCGGTTAACTACTGTATTTTGATATAGAGAGATTGCCTGTTAACTACTGTTTATTGATATAGAGGGAGTGCCTGTTAAATACTGTATATTGATGTGGAGAGCATGCCTCTTAACTACAGTATATTGATATAGAGAGTGTGCCTGTTAACTACTGTATATTGATATAGAGAGAGTGCCTGTATACTACTGTATATTGATATAGAGGAAGTGCCTGTTAACTACTGTATATTGATATCGAGAGAGTGGCTGTTGACTACTGTATATTGATATCGAGGGAGTGTCTGTTAACTACTGTATATTGATATAGAGTGTCTGAAAACTCCAGTATATTAATATCGAGCGAGTGCCTGTTAACTACTGTATAATGATATAGAGAGAGTGCCTGTTAACTACTGTATATTGATATAGAGGGAGTGCCTGTTAACTACTGTATATTGATATCGAGGGAGTGTCTGTTAACTACTGTATATTGATATAGAGAGAGTGCTTGTTAACTACTGTATATTGATATAGAGAGAGTGCCTGTTAACTACTGTATATTGATATAGAGGAGTGCCTGTTAACTACTGTATATTGATATAGAGAGAGTGCCTGTTAACTACTGTATATTGATATAGAGAGAGTGCCTGTTAACTACTGTATATTGATATAGAGAGAGTGCCTGTTAACTACTGTATATTGATATAGAGAGGTGCCTGTTAACTACTGTATATTGATATAGAGGGAGTGCCTGTTAACTACTGTATATTGATATAGAGAGAGTGCCTGTTAACTACTGTATATTGATATAGAGAGAGTGCCTGTTAACTACTGTATATTGATATAGAGAGAGTGCCTGTTAACTACTGTATATTGATATAGAGAGAGTGCCTGTTAACTACTGTATATTGATATAGAGAGAGTGCCTGTTAACTACTGTATATTGATATAGAGAGAGTGCCTGTTAACTACTGTATATTGATATAGAGAGAGTGCCTGTTAACTACTGTATACTGATATAGAGTGACCGAAAACTCCAGTATATTAATATCGAGCGAGTGCCTGTTAACTACTGTATATTAATATAGTGTGCCTGTTAACTACTGTATATTGATACAGAGAGAGTGCCTGTTAACTACTGTATATTGATTTAGAGAGCGTCCCAGTTAACGACTGTATATTGATATAGAGAGTGTGCCTGTTAACTACTGTATATTGATACAGAGAGAGTGCCTGTTAACTACTGTATATTGATACAGAGAGAGTGCCTGTTAACTACTGTATATTGATATAGAGGGAGTGCCTGTTAACGACTGTATATTGATATAGAGAGTGTGCCTGTTAAATACTGTATATTGATACTGAGAGAGTGCCTGTTAACTACTGTATATTGATATAGAGAGAGTGCCTGTTAAATACTGTATATTGATATAGAGTGTCTGAAAACTCCAGTATAGTGATATCGAGCGAGTGCCTGTTAACTACTGTATTTTGATATGGAGAGAGAGCCTGTTAACTACTGTATATGCGGGTTAGGTTGATTTGGCTATGACAAAAATGTGCGGGTTAGGTTGATTTGGCTATGATAAATTGACCCTTAGTGTTAGGGGGGGATGAAATATGTGGGGTTATGGGGATAGGATGGGATATGTTAGGGGGAATTAAATACGTGGGGTTACGGGGGTAGGGTGGGATATGTGTACTGTGGGGATTAAAGCAGGGACAGGGTACTGGACTTGGATGATCAGCCATGATCGTATTGAATAGTGGAGCAAGCTCGACGGGCCGAATGGCCTACTCCTGCTCCTAGATTCTATGTTTCTATGTTTCTATATTGAGAAAGAGAGAGTGCCTGTTAACTACTGTATATTGATATAGAGAAAGTGCCTGTTAACTACTGTTTATTTATATAGAGGGAGTGCCTGTTAAATACTGTATATTGATGTGGAGAGCATGCCTCTTAACTACAGTATATTGATATAGAGAGTGTGCCTGTTAACTACTGTATATTGATATAGAGAATGCCTGTTAACTACTGTATATTGATATAGAGAGAGTGCCTGTATACTACTGTATATTGATATAGAGAGAGTGCCTGTTAACTACTGTATATTGATATAGAGTGAGTGCCTTTATACGACTGTATATTGATATAGAGGGAGTGTCTGTTGACTACTGTATATTGATATAGAAGGAACGTCTGTTAACTACTGTGTATTGATATAGAGAGAGTGTCTGTTAACTACTGTATATTGATATAGAGAGTGCCTGTTAACTACTGTATATTGATATCGAGAGAGTGTCTCTTGACTACTGTTTATTGATATAGGGAGAGTGCCTGTTAACTGGTGTATATTGATATAGAGTGTCTGAAAACTCCAGTATATTAATATCGAGCAAGTGCCTGTTAACTACTGTATAATGATATAGAGAGAGTGCCTGTTAACTACTGTATATTGATATAGAGGGAGTGCATGTTAACTACTGTATATTGATATCGAGGGAGTGTCTGTTAACTACTGCATATTGATATAGAGAGAGTGCCTGTTAACTACTGTATTTTGATACAGAGAGAGTGCCTGTTAACTACTGTATATTGATATAGAGAGAGTGCCTGTTAACTACTGTTTATTGATATAGAGGGAGTATCTGTTAAATACTGTATATTGATATGGAGAGTGCCTGTTAACTACTGTGTATTGATATAGAGAGCGTGCCTGTTAACTACTGTATATTGATATAGAGAGTGCCTGTTAACTACTGTATATTGATATCGAGAGAGTGGCTCTTGACTACTGTATTTTGATACAGAGAGAGTGCCTGTTAACTATTGTATATTGATATAGAGAGATTGCCTGTTATCTACTGTTTATTGATATAGGGAGAGTGCCTGTTAACTGCTGTATATTGATATAGAGTGTCTGAAAACTCCAGTATATTAATATCGAGCAAGTGCCTGTTAACTACTGTATAATGATATAGAGAGAGTGCCTGTTAACTACTGTATATTGATATAGAGGGAGTGCCTGTTAACTACTGTATATTGATATCGAGGGAGTGTCTGTTAACTACTGTATATTGATATATAGAGAGTGCTTGTTAACTACTGTATATTGATAGAGAGAGAGTGCCTGTTAACTACTGTATATTGATATAGAGGGAGTGCCTGTTAATTACTGTGTATTGATGTAGAGAGTGCCTGTTAACTACAGTATATTGATACAGAGAGAGTGCCTGTTAACTGCTGTATATTAATATAGAGAGAGTGCCTGTTAACTACTGTATATTGATATAGAGAGAGTGCCTGTTAACTACTGTATATTGATATAGAGAGAGTGCCTGTTAACTGCTGTATATTGATATAGAGAGAGTGCCTGTTAACTACTGTCTATTGATATAGAGTGTCTGAAAACTCCAGTATAGTGATATCGAGCGAGTGCCTGTTAACTACTGTATTTTGATACAGAGAGAGTGCCTGTTAACTACTGTATATTGATATAGAGAGAGTGCCTGTTAACTACTGTTTATTGATATAGAGGGAGTATCTGTTAAATACTGTATATTGATATGGAGAGTGCCTGTTAACTACTGTGTATTGATATAGAGAGCGTGCCTGTTAACTACTGTATATTGATATCGAGAGTGTCTGAAAACTCCAGTATAGTGATATCGAGCGAGTGCCGGTTAACTACTGTATTTTGATATAGAGAGATTGCCTGTTAACTACTGTTTATTGATATAGAGGGAGTGCCTGTTAAATACTGTATATTGATGTGGAGAGCATGCCTCTTAACTACAGTATATTGATATAGAGAGAGTGCCTGTATACTACTGTATATTGATATAGAGAGAGTGCCTGTTAACTACTGTATATTGATATCGAGAGAGTGCTGTTAACTACTGTATATTGATATCGAGGGAGTGTCTGTTAACTACTGTATATTGATATAGAGAGAGTGCTTGTTAACTACTGTATATTGATATAGAGAGAGTGCCTGTTAACTACAGTATATTGATATAGAGGGAGTGCCTGTTAATTACTGTGTATTGATGTAGAGAGTGCCTGTTAACTACTGTATATTGATACAGAGAGAGTGCCTGTTAACTACTGTATATTGATATAGAGGGAGTGCCTGTTAAATACTGTATATTGATATAGAGATGGTGCCTGTATACTACTGTAAATTGATAGAGCGGGAGTGTCTGTTAACTACTGTATATTGATATAGAGAGAGTGCCTGTTAACTACTGTATATTGATATAGATAGAGTGCCTGTTAACTACTGTATATTGCTATAGAGAGAGTGCCTGTTAACTACTGTATATTGATATAGATAGAGTGCCTGTTAACTACTGTATATTGATATAGAGAGAGTGCCTGTTAACTACTGTATATTGATACAGAGAGAGTGCCTGTTAACTACTGTATATTGATATAGAGAGAGAGCCTGTTAACTACTGTATATTGATATAGAGAGAGTGCCTGTTAACTACTGTATACTGATATAGAGTGTCTGTTAACTCCAGTATATTGATATAGAGAGAGTGCCTGTTAACTACTGTATATTGATATAGAGAGAGTGCCTGTTAACTACTGTATATTGATATAGAGAGAGTGCCTGTTAACTACTGTATATTGATATAGGAGAGTGCCTGTTAACTACTGTATATTGATATAGAGAGAGTGCCTGTTAACTACTGTATATTGATATAGAGGAGTGCCTGTTAACTACTGTATATTGATATAGAGAGAGTGCCTGTTAACTACTGTATATTGATATAGAGAGAGTGCCTGTTAACTACTGTATATTGATATAGAGAGAGTGCCTGTTAACTACTGTATATTGATATAGAGAGAGTGCCTGTTAACTACTGTATATTGATATAGAGAGAGTGTCCTGTTAACTACTGTATATTGATATAGAGAGAGATTCTGTTAATACTGTATATTGATATAGAGAGAATGTCTGTTAACTTACTGTATATTGATATCGAGGAGTGCCTGTTAACTACTGTAAGACCAGCGGAGGCAGCAGCGAGAGCGGGACCTGCGAGGAGCGGGATCTCGGCGAGAGGAGGCGGCCATTTAAAAAGCAGCTGAGGCGGAAGTCCAGCTCTTGAGCTTTTTTTTTTCCAGAAGCGGACCAGGTGGGAAGCACCCAGGTGAATGGCATTTAAGGAGGGTGGTGGCTTAAACCCGAGTTCCTGCAGAGTAGGAACCCCCACCCGCCCTCCTCCTCTAACCTACTAGTCTTTTAGCAGTCTAAAAACAGAGGTCACAAATTTTTTGGTCTCAGTTTCTTTTCAGCAGGGCAGGAACCGGGTGGAGCGGGAAGTCGGCGTAGGACCAAGGGGACACAAGACGGGAAGTCAGCGAAAGACCAGGGAGGTAAGACTAACTGGTAAGTACTTTCCTCAAACCTTCCTAGAAAGTAAAACTAAAACTAGTGGGATTTGGTTAGTTTAAAAAGGAATAAGAGGAGTACAGTATACATTGGTCTAAGTAAGCTTCGGGAAAACAAAAGTCAATAAATAAACTAAAACTAGAAAATTAAAAAGTAATATAAGGGTTAAGTCATGGCAGTAGAGCTCGGACCTGTGTCATGCTCCTCCTGTAACATGTGGGAAATCAGGGACGCTTCCTGTGTCCCTGACAACCATGTGTCCGGGAAGTGTGTCCAGCTGCAGCTCATGTGGGACCGCATGACGGCCCTTGAGCTGCGGATGGACTCACTTTGGAGCATCCACGATTCTGAGAGGGTTGTGGATAGCACATTTAGTGAGTTGGTCACACCGCAGGTTAAGGCCAGCGTAGATAGTACATGGGTGACCAAAAGGCAGAGCAAGGGCAGGAAGGTAGTGCAGAAATCCCCTGGGGTTGTCTCCCTTAGCAACAGGTTCACCGCCTTAGGTGCTGTTGTCGGGGGGGATGACTCATCGGGGGAAGGCACCAGCAGCCAGGCTCATGGCACCATGACTGGCTCTGTTGCAAAGAAGGGAGGGAAAAAGAGTGGCAGGGCTATAGTAATAGGGGATTCGATTGTAAGGGGAATAGATAGGGGTTTCTGTGGTCGCGACCGAGACTCCAGGATGGTATGTTGCCTCCCTGGTGCAAGGGTCAAGGATGTCTCGGCGCGGGTGCAGAACATTCTGGAGGGGGAGGGGGAACAGCCAGTTGTCGTGATACATGTTGGTACCAACGACGTAGCTAAAAAAAGGGAAGAGGTCCTACAAGTAGAATTTAGGGAGTTAGGAGCCAAGCTAAAAAGTAGGACCTCGAAGGTAGTAATCTCTGGATTACTACCAGTGCCACGTGCTAGTAAGAGTACAGAGAACAGGATAGTTAGGCTAAATACGTGGCTTGAGCAGTGGTGTAAGAGGGAGGGTTTTAAATTTTTGAGGCATTGGAACCAGTTTTGTGGTAGGTGTGACCTATACAAAAGGGACGGTCTACACCTGTGCAAAGATGGAACTGATGTTCTCGGGGTAATTTTTGATAAAGCAGTTCGGGAGCATTTAAACTAGTATGGCAGGGGGCTAGAAACCTATGTAGTGAAATAGAGGAAAGTGAAAGGCAGACAGAAATAAATGGTAAAAGGGTGAGGAACAAAAAACAAAGGGCCAAACTAATTCATAAAAAATGTGAGCATAAAAAAAGCCTGAGGGTTTTATACCTTAATGCGAGAAGCATCAGGAACAAGGTAGATGAATTAGCTGTGGAAATAGAGGTTAATAATTATGATCTAATTGGGATTACGGAAACATGGTTGCAGGGTGAGCAGGGCTGGGAGCTTAACATACAGGGGTATTCAGTATTTAGGAAGGATCGACAAAAAAGAAAGGGAGGAGGGGTAGCATTGCTGGTAAAAGAGGGGATAAATGCAATTGAAAGGAAGGATATTAACTCAGTTAATACAGAATCTATATGGGTGGAGCTAAGAAATAGCGAGGGGCGAAAAACATTAATAGGAGTGGTATATAGGCCTCCAAATAGTAAAATAGAGGTTGGGGAGGGCATCACGAGGGAAATTAGAGAAGCGTGCAATAAGAGCACAGCTGTCATCATAGGTGACTTTAACTTACATATAGATTGGACTAGCCTAATCAGTAAAAATAATGAGGAGGAGGAATTCCTTGAGTGTTTAAGGGATGGTTATCTGGATCAATATGTCGAGGAACCAACTCGGGAACAGGCTATATTGGACTGGGTACTGTGCAATGAGAAGGGACTAATTAGTAATCTTGTTGTACGGGGACCCTTGGGTCAGAGCGATCATAACATGATCGATTTCTCACTCGAAATGGAGAGCGAAGAAATTGACTCAGAGACTAAGGTCCTGAATTTAAACAAGGGGAATTATGATGCCATTAGACGGGAACTGAGTAGGTCTGATTGGACAACGTTCCTGGGAGGACTGGAGGTAGATAAACAATGGCAAGCATTTAAAGATAGAATGACAAAATTGCAAAAATTGTTTATACCAATCTG
The DNA here is from genome assembly GCA_030390025.1 of Squalus acanthias. NCBI lineage: Eukaryota > Metazoa > Chordata > Chondrichthyes > Squaliformes > Squalidae > Squalus > Squalus acanthias. The sequence continues at coordinate 25,731,295 of CM059445.1, forward strand.
GCATAAAAGGAAATCTAAAAAGGTGACTCAACCGTGGATAACAGGGGAAATTAGAGACAGCATAAAATCCAAAGATAGGGCGTATAAAATAGCCAAAAAAAGCGCCAGAGCGGAAGATTGGGAACAGTTTAAGATAGAGCAAAGGAGGACAAAGGGCTTAATCAAGAGGGGCAAAATAGCTTACGAAAGCAAGCTGGCGGAAAATATAAAAACTAACTCCAAAAGCTTTTATAAGTATATCAAGAGGAAAAGACTGGTGAAAACCAAAGTTGGTCCATTGCAGTCAGATACGGGGGAATATATAACGGGAAATAAGGAAATGGCAGACCAACTAAATTCATACTTTGGGTCAGTCTTTACGAAGGAAGACACAAAAAACCTCCCTGGGATATCGGGAAAAATAGGGACATTGGCAAAGGAGGAACTGACGCAAATCAATATCTCTAAGGATATGGTGTTAAGGAAGCTAAAGGGATTGAATGCGGACAAATCCCCAGGGCCTGATAACATGCATCCTAGGGTACTGAAGGAGGTGGCCCTAGAGATAGCGGATGCACTAAGTATGATTTTTCAGAATTCATTAGACTCGGGAACAGTGCCCATGGATTGGAGGGTAGCTAACGTTACCCCACTATTCAAAAAGGGGGGTAGGGAAAAAGCAGGTAATTACAGACCTGTAAGCCTTACATCAGTTGTGGGCATAATGCTGGAGTCCATCATTAAGGATGAAATAGTGGAGCACTTAGCAAATGGGGACAGGATAGGACAGAGTCAACATGGATTTACAAAGGGTAAATCGTGCTTGACTAATCTATTGGAATTTTTTGAGGGAGTAACTGGTAAAATAGATGGGGGAGAGCCAGTAGATGTGGTATACCTGGACTTCCAAAAGGCCTTCGATAAGGTCCCACATAAAAGATTAGCATGGAAAATTGAAGCTCATGGGATAAAGGGGAAAGTATTGACGTGGATAGAGAACTGGCTGTCAGATAGAAAACAGAGAGTTGGAATAAACGGCTCATTTTCTGAATGGCAGGCAGTAACAAGTGGGGTACCACAGGGATCTGTCCTGGGTCCCCAGCTGTTCACAATTTACATTAATGACCTGGTACAGGGAGTCGGATGCAGCATTTCCAAATTTGCAGACGACACTAAACTAGGAGTGGGGGTGGGCTCAGAGGAGTAGACCAGGAAGCTCCAGAGCGATTTGGACAGACTGGGTGATTGGGCGGATAAATGGCAGATGCACTATAATGTGGACAAGTGCGAAGTTATCCACCTTGGGTGCAGGAACGGGAGGGCAAATTATTATTTAAATGGCAATAAATTGGGAGATCGGAAGTACAGAGAGACCTGGGTGTTCTTGTACACCAGTCACTGAAGGCGAGCATGCAGGTGCAACAGGCGGTCAAGAAGGCAAACGGTATGCTGGCCTTCATAGCAAAAGGGTTGGAATACAGGAACAGGGATACCTTGCTGCAGCTGTACAGGGCACTGGTGAGACCACACCTCGAGTACTGTGTACAGTTTTGGTCGCCTCATCTGAGGAAAGATGTTCTTGCCATGGAGGGGGTGCAGCGGCGATTCACCAGGCTGATACCAGGAATGGCGGGATTGACCTATGAGGAGAGACTATGTAGTTTAGGGATGTACACACTGGAGTTTAGAAGATTGAGAGGGGACCTCATAGAAGTGTATAAAATTCTGACAGGTCTAGACAGACTAGATGCAGAAGGAATGTTTCCCTTGGCGGGTGAGAACAGAACTAGAGGACATAATTTAAGGATAAGGGCTAAACCATTTAGGACAGAAATGAGGGGGAATTTCTTCACTCAGAGGGTGGTGAACCTGTGGAACTCATTGCCACAGAGGGCAGTGTACGCCAGCTCATTAAATATATTTAAGAGGGAATTAGATATATTTCTACAGGCAAAAGGGGTTAAGGGTTACGGAGAGAAGGCGGGGACGGGATACTGAATTGGAGGATCAGCCATGATCTCATTAAATGGCGGAGCAGGCTCGAAGGGCCGGATGGCCTACTCCTGCTCCTATCTTCTATGTAATCTATGTAATCTATGTAATCTATGATATAGAGAGAATGTCTGTTAACTACTGTATATTGATACAGAGGGCGTGTCTGTTAACTACTGTTTTTTGATATCGAGGGAGTGTCTGTTAACTACTGTATATTAATACAGAGAGAGTGTCTGTTAACTACTGTATGTTGATATAGAGAGAGTGCCTGTTAACTACTGTATATTGATATAGAGAGAGTGGACTGTTAAGTATTGTATATTGATATAGAGAGAGTGTCTGTTAACTACTGCATATTGATATAGAGAGAATGCCTGTTAACAACTGTATATTGATATAGAGGGAGTGCCTGTTAACTACAGTATATTGATATAGAGAGAGTGCCTGTTAACTACTGTGTATTGACATAGAGAGAGTGCCTGTTAACTACTGTATCTTGATATAGAGAGAGTGTCTGTTAACTACTGTATATTGATATGGAAAGAGCCTGTTAACTACTGTATATTGATATAGAGAGAGCCTGTTAAGTATTGTATATTGATATAGAGAGAGTGCCTGTTAACTACTGTATCTTGATATAGAGAGAGTGCCTGTTAACTACTTTATACTGATATAGAGAGAGTGCCTGTTAACCACTTTATATTGATATAGAGAGAGTGTCTGTTAACTACTGTATATTGATATAGAGAGAGTGCCTGTTAACTACTGTATATTGATATAGAGGGAGCGCCTGTTAACTACTGCATATTGATGTAGAGGGAGAGCCTGTTAACTACTGTATATTGATATAGAGAGAATGCCTGTTAACTACTGTATATTGATATAGAGAGAATGCCTGTTAACTACTGTATATTGATATAGAGAGAGTGCCTGTTAACTACTGTATATTGATATAGAGGGAGCGCCTGTTAACTACTGTGTATTGACATAGGGAGCGTGTCTGTTAACTACTGTATATTGATATAGAGAGAGTGCCTGTTAACTACTATATATTGATATGGAGTGTGTGCCTGTTTACTCCAGTATATTGATATAGAGAGAATGCCTGTTAACTACTGTATATTGATTTAGAGAGAGTGCCTGTTAACTACAGTATATTGATACAGAGAGAGTGCCTGTTAACTGCAGTATATTGTTATAGAGAGTGCCTGTTAACTACTGTATATTGATATAGAGAGAATGCCTGTTAACTACAGTATATTGATATAGAGAGAGGGCCTGTTAACTACAGTATATTGATATAGAGAGAGGGCCTGTTAACTACAGTATAATGATATAGAGAGAGTGCCTGTTAACTACAGTATATTGATATAGAGAGAGTGCCTGTTAACTACAGTATATTGATATAGAGAGTGCCTGTTAACTACTGTATATTGATATAGAGGGAGTGCCTGTTAACTCCAGTTTATTGAAATAGTGAGAGGGCCTGTTAACTACAGTATATTGATATAGAGAGAGTGCCTGTTAACTACTGTATATTGATATAGAGAGAATGCCTGTTAACTACTGTATATTGATATAGAGAGAATGCCTGTTAACTACTGTATATTGATATAGAGAGAGTGCCTGTTAACTACTGTATATTGATATAGAGGGAGCGCCTGTTAACTACTGTATATTGATATAGAGGGAGTGCCTGTTAACTATAGTATATTGATATAGAGAGAATGCCTGTTAACTACTGTATATTGATATAGAGAGAATGCCTGTTAACTACTGTATATTGATATAGAGAGAGTGCCTGTTAACTACTGTATATTGATATAGAGGGAGCGCCTGTTAACTACTGTGTATTGACATAGGGAGAGTGTCTGTTAACTACTGTATATTGATATAGAGAGAGTGCCTGTTAACTACTATATATTGATATGGAGTGTGTGCCTGTTTACTCCAGTATATTGATATAGAGAGAATGCCTGTTAACAACTGTATATTGATATAGAGGGAGTGCCTGTTAACTACAGTATATTGATATAGAGAGAGTGCCTGTTAACTACTGTGTATTGACATAGAGAGAGTGCCTGTTTACTCCAGTATATTGATATAGAGAGAGTGTCTGTTAACTACTGTATATTGATATAGAGAGTGTCTGTTAACTACTGTATATTGATATAGAGAGAGCCTGTTAACTACTGTATATTGATATAGAGAGAGTGCCTGTTAACTACTGTATCTTGATATAGAGAGAGTGCCTGTTAACTACTTTATACTGATATAGAGAGAGTGCCTGTTAACCACTTTATATTGATATAGAGAGAGTGTCTGTTAACTACTGTATATTGATATAGAGAGAGTGCCTGTTAACTACTGTATATTGATATAGAGGGAGCGCCTGTTAACTACTGTATATTGATATAGAGGGAGCGCCTGTTAACTACTGTATATTGATATAGAGAGAATGCCTGTTAACTACTGTATATTGATATAGAGAGAATGCCTGTTAACTACTGTATATTGATATAGAGAGAGTGCCTGTTAACTACTGTATATTGATATAGAGGGAGCGCCTGTTAACTACTGTGTATTGACATAGGGAGAGTGTCTGTTAACTACTGTATATTGATATAGAGAGAGTGCCTGTTAACTACTATATATTGATATGGAGTGTGTGCCTGTTTACTCCAGTATATTGATATAGAGAGAATGCCTGTTAACTACTGTATATTGATTTAGAGAGAGTGCCTGTTAACTACAGTATATTGATATAGAGAGAGTGCCTGTTCACTGCAGTATATTGTTATAGAGAGTGCCTGTTAACTACTGTATATTGATATAGAGAGAATGCCTGTTAACTACAGTATATTGATATAGAGAGAGGGCCTGTTAACTACAGTATATTGATATAGAGAGAGGCCTGTTAACTACAGTATATTGATACTGAGAGAGGGCCTGTTAACTACAGTATAATGATATAGAGAGAGTGCCTGTTAACTACAGTATATTGATATAGAGAGAGTGCCTGTTAACTACAGTATATTGATATAGAGAGTGCCTGTTAACTACTGTATATTGATATAGAGGGAGTGCCTGTTAACTCCAGTATATTGAAATAGTGAGAGGGCCTGTTAACTACAGTATATTGATATAGAGAGAGTGCCTGTTAACTACTTTATACTGATATAGAGAGAGTGCCTGTTAACCACTTTATAATGATATAGAGAGAGTGTCTGTTAACTACTGTATATTGATATAGAGGGAGTGCCTGTTAACTACTGTATATTGATATAGAGGGAGCGCCTGTTAACTACTGCATATTGATGTAGAGGGAGTGCCTGTTAACTACTGTATATTGATATAGAGAGAATGCCTGTTAACTACTGTATATTGATATAGAGAGAATGCCTGTTAACTACTGTATATTGATATAGAGAGAGTGCCTGTTAACTACTGTATATTGATATAGAGAGAGTGCCTGTTAACTACAGTATATTGATATAGAGAGAGTGCCTGTTAACTACTGTGTATTGACATAGAGAGAGTGTCTGTTAACTACTGTATATTGATATAGAGAGAGTGCCTGTTAACTACTGTATATTGATATGGAGTGTGTGCCTGTTTACTCCAGTATATTGATATAGAGAGAATGCCTGTTAACTACTGTATATTGATTTAGAGAGAGTGCCTGTTAACTACAGTATATTGATATAGAGAGAGTGCCTGTTCACTACAGTATATTGTTATAGAGAGTGCCTGTTAACTACTGTATATTGATATAGAGAGAGTGCCTGTTAACTCCAGTATATTGATATAGAGAGAGGGCCTGTTAACTACAGTATATTGATATAGAGAGAATGCCTGTTAACTACAGTATATTGATATAGAGAGAGGCCTGTTAACTACAGTATATTGATACAGAGAGAGGGCCTGTTAACTACAGTATATTGATATAGAGAGAGTGCCTGTTAACTACAGTATATTGATATAGAGAGAGTGCCTGTTAACTCCAGTATATTGAAATAGTGAGAGGGCCTGTTAACTACAGTATATTGATATAGAGAGAGTGCCTGTTACATAGAAACATAGAATCTAGGAGCAGGAGTAGGCCATTCGGCCCGTCGAGCCTGCTCCACCATTCAATACGATCATGGCTGATCATCCAAATCCAGTACCCTGTCCCTGCTTTAATCCCCACAGTACACATATCCCACCCTAACATAAGAACATAAGAAATAGGAGCAGGAGTAGGCCAATCGGCCCCTCGAGCCTGCTCCGCCATTCAATAAGATCATGGCTGATCTGATCCTAACCGCCAATCTACTATCTATCACAGAACCATCTCCTGCATCTAACAGAATTGCACACACGAAATAGGAGCAGAATCAGGCTACACAGTCCCTGGGCCCGCTCCACTACCCACAGGGCCATGACCGATCCGAACCTAGACTCATGTCCAAATTCCTGCCCGCTCCCCGTAACCCTTAATGCCCTTTACTTCTAGGAAACTGTCTATTTCTGTTTTAAATTTAATTAATGTTGTAGCTTCTACAGCTTTTTGTGGCAGCATATTCCATGGACCTACCACCCTCTGAGTGAAGTAGTTCCTCCTCATCTCAGTTTTGAAAGAGCAGCCCCTTATTCTAAGACTATGTCCCCTAGTTCTCGTCTCACCCGTCATCGGGAACATCCTCCCCGCATCCACCCGATCCAACCCCTTCACAATCTTATATGTTTCAATAAGATCGCCTCTCATTCTTCTGAACTCCAATGAGTAGAGTCCCAATCTACCCAACCTCTCCTCATATGACCACCCCCTCATCCCCGGGATTAACCGAGTGAACCTTTTTTGCACTGCCTCGAGAGCAAGGATGTCTTTCCTTAAGTAAGGACACCAAAACTGTATGCAGTATTCCAGGTGCGGTCTCACCAATACCTTGTACAACTGAAGCAATACCTCCCTATTTTTATATTCTATCCCCCTAGCAATGAAAGCCAACATTCCATTTGCCTTCTTAATCACTTGCTGCACCTGCATACTAACCTTTTGAGTTTCGTGCACCAGGACCCCCAGATCCCTTTGCACTTCAGTACTCTCCAGTTTCTTGCCATTAAGATAATAAATTGCTCTAGGATTTTTCCTGCCAAAGTGCATCACCTCACACTTTCCAGTGTTGTATTCCATCTGCCAAATCTCTGCCCACTTACTTAGCCTGTCTATGTCCCCTTGCAGGTTTTTTATGTCCTCCTCACTCACTACTTTCCCTCCCATCTTTGTATCATCTGCAAATTTTGATATGTTACACTTGGTCCCTTCCTCCAAATCGTTAATATAGATTGTGAAGAGTTGGGGACCCAGCACTGACCCCTGTGGAACACCACTAGTTACTGATTGCCAGTCTGAGAATGAACCATTTATCCCAACTCTTTGCTTTCTGTTAGATAGCCAATCCTCTATCCATGCCAGAATATTACCCCCAATCCCGTGATTTTTTACCTTAAGCAATAATCTTTTGTGTGGCACCTTGTCAAATGCCTTTTGGAAGTCTCAATACACTACGTCCACTGGTTCCCCTTTATCCACTCTATATGTTACTTCCTCAAAGAACTCCAGCAAATTTGTCAAACATGACTTCCCCTTCGTAAAACCATGCTGACTTTGTCCTATTAAATTATGATTATCCAAATGTCCTGTTACTGTTTCCTTAATAATGGACTCCAAAATTTTACCTACCACAGATGTTAGGCTAACCGGTCTATAGTTACCAGCCTTCTGTCTACTGCCCTTTTTAAATAAGGGTGTTACATTAGCAGTTTTCCAGTCTGCCGGGACCTTAGCGGAATCCAGGGAGTTTTGAAAAATTATTACCAATGCATCTACAATCCCTACCGCCACTTCCTTCAAGACTCTAGGATGTAAGCCATCAGGTCCAGGTGATTTATCCGCCTTGAGTCCCATTATTTTACCGAGTACCACTTCCTTAGTGATTTTGATCGTGTTTAGCTCCTCTCCCCCTATAGCCCCCTGTTTGTCCAGTGTTGGGATATTCTCCTACCCCCGTAACCCCACGTATTTAATTCCCCCTAACATATCCCATCCTATCCCCATAACCCCACATATTTAATACCCCCCTAACACTAAGGGTCAATTTATCATAGCCAAATCAACCTAACCCACACATTTTTGGACTACAGTATATTGATATAGAGAGAGTGCCTGTTAACTACTTTATATTGATATAGAGAGAGTGCCTGTTAACTACAGTATATTGATATAGAGAGAGTGCCTGTTAACTACTGTATATTGACATAGGGAGTGTGTCTGTTAACTACTGTATATTGATATAGTGAGAGTGCCTGTTAACTCCAGTATATTGATACAGAGAGAGTGCCAGTTAACTACTGTATATTGATATGGAGTGTCTGCCTGTTTACTCCAGTATATTGATATAGAGAGAGTGCCTGTTAACTACTGTATATTGATATGGAGTGTGTGCCTGTTTACTCCAGTATATTGATATAGAGAGAATGCCTGTTAACTACTGTATATTGATTTAGAGAGAGTGCCTGTTAACTACAGTATATTGATATAGAGAGAGTTGCTGTTAACTACAGTATATTGATATAGAGAGAGTGCCTGTTAACCACGGTATATTGATATAGAGAGAGTCCCTGTTAACTACAGTATATTGATATAGAGAGAGTGCCTGTTAACTACAGTATATTGATATAGAGAGAGTGCCTGTTAACTACAGTATATTGATATAGAGAGAGTGCCTGTTAACTACTTTATATTGATATAGAGAGAGTGTCTGTTAACTACTGTATATTGATATAGAGGGAGTGCCTGTTAATGACTGTATATTGATATAGAGGGAGCGCCTGTTAACTACTGTATATTGATATAGAGAGAGTGGACTGTTAACTACTGTATATTGATATAGAGAGAATGCCTGTTAACTACTGTATATTGATATAGAGAGAATGCCTGTTAACTACTGTATATTGATATAGAGAGAGTGCCTGTTAACTACTGTATATTGATATAGAGAGAATGCCTGTTAACTACTGTATATTGATATAGAGAGAATGCCTGTTAACTACTGCATATTGATATAGAGAGAGTGCCTGTTAACTACTGTATATTGATATAGAGAGAGTGGACTGTTAAGTATTATATATTGATGTAGAGAGAGTGCCTGTAAACTACTGTATGTTGATGTAGAGAGAGTGCCCGTTAACTACTGTATATTGATATAGAGGGAGCGCCTGTTAACTACTGTATATTGATATAGAGAGAGTGTCTGTTAACTACAGTATATTGATATAGAGAGAATGCCTGTTAAGTACTGTATATTGATATAGAGGGAGTGCCTGTTAACTACAGTATATTGATATAGAGAGAGTGCCTGTTAACTACAGTATATTGATATAGAGAGAGTGCCTGTTAACCACGGTATATTGATATAGAGAGAGTCCCTGTTAACTACAGTATATTGATATAGAGAGAGGGCCTGTTAACTACAGTATATTGATATAGAGAGAATGCCTGTTAACTACTGTATATTGATATAGAGAGAGTGCCTGTTAACTACTTTATATTGACATAGAGAGAGTGCCTGTTAACTACAGTATATTGATATAGAGAGAGAGCCTGTTAACTACTGTATATTGACATAGGGAGTGTGTCTGTTAACTACTGTATATTGATATAGTGAGAGTGCCTGTTTACTCCAGTATATTGATATAGAGAGAGTGCCTGTTAACTACTGTATATTGATATGGAGTGTGTGCCTGTTTACTCCAGTATATTGATATAGAGAGAATGCCTGTTAACTACTGTATATTGATTTAGAGAGAGTGCCTGTTAACTACAGTATATTGATATAGAGAGAGTGCCTGTTAACCACGGTATATTGATATAGAGAGAGTCCCTGTTAACTACAGTATATTGATATAGAGAGAGTGCCTGTTAACTACAGTATATTGATATAGAGAGAGTGCCTGTTAACTACAGTATATTGATATAGAGAGAGTGCCTGTTAACTACTTTATATTGATATAGAGAGAGTGTCTGTTAACTACTGTATATTGATATAGAGGGAGTGCCTGTTAATGACTGTATATTGATATAGAGGGAGCGCCTGTTAACTACTGTATATTGATATAGAGGTAGTGTCTGTTAACTACTGTATATTGATATAGAGAGAATGCCTGTTAACTACTGTATATTGATATAGAGAGAGTGCCTGTTAACTACTGTATATTGATATAGAGAGAGTGGACTGTTAAGTATTATATATTGATGTAGAGAGAGTGCCTGTAAACTACTGTATGTTGATGTAGAGAGAGTGCCCGTTAACTACTGTATATTGATATAGAGAGAGTGCCTGTTAACTACTGTATATTGATATAGAGAGAGTGGACTGTTAAGTATTATATATTGATGTAGAGAGAGTGCCTGTAAACTACTGTATGTTGATGTAGAGAGAGTGCCCGTTAACTACTGTATATTGATATAGAGGGAGCGCCTGTTAACTACTGTATATTGATATAGAGAGAGTGTCTGTTAACTACAGTATATTGATATAGAGAGAATGCCTGTTAAGTACTGTATATTGATAGAGAGGGAGTGCCTGTTAACTACAGTATATTGATATAGAGAGAGTGCCTGTTAACTACAGTATATTGATATAGAGAGAGTGCCTGTTAACCACGGTATATTGATATAGAGAGAGTCCCTGTTAACTACAGTATATTGATATAGAGAGAGGGCCTGTTAACTACAGTATATTGATATAGAGAGAATGCCTGTTAACTACTGTATATTGATATAGAGAGAGTGCCTGTTAACTACTTTATATTGACATAGAGAGAGTGCCTGTTAACTACAGTATATTGATATAGAGAGAGAGCCTGTTAACTACTGTATATTGACATAGGGAGTGTGTCTGTTAACTACTGTATATTGATATAGTGAGAGTGCCTGTTTACTCCAGTATATTGATATAGAGAGAGTGCCTGTTAACTACTGAATATTGATATGGAGTGTGTGCCTGTTTACTCCAGTATATTGATATAGAGAGAATGCCTGTTAACTACTGTATATTGATTTAGAGAGAGTGCCTGTTAACTACAGTATATTGATATAGAGAGAGTGCCTGTTAACCACGGTATATTGATATAGAGAGAGTCCCTGTTAACTACAGTATATTGATATAGAGAGAGTGCCTGTTAACTACAGTATATTGATATAGAGAGAGTGCCTGTTAACTACAGTATATTGATATAGAGAGAGTGCCTGTTAACTACTTTATATTGATATAGAGAGAGTGTCTGTTAACTACTGTATATTGATATAGAGGGAGTGCCTGTTAATGACTGTATATTGATATAGAGGGAGCGCCTGTTAACTACTGTATATTGATATAGAGGTAGTGTCTGTTAACTACTGTATATTGATATAGAGAGAATGCCTGTTAACTACTGTATATTGATATAGAGAGAGTGCCTGTTAACTACTGTATATTGATATAGAGAGAGTGGACTGTTAAGTATTATATATTGATGTAGAGAGAGTGCCTGTAAACTACTGTATGTTGATGTAGAGAGAGTGCCCGTTAACTACTGTATATTGATATAGAGGGAGCGCCTGTTAACTACTGTATATTGATATAGAGAGAGTGTCTGTTAACTACAGTATATTGATATAGAGAGAATGCCTGTTAAGTACTGTATATTGATATAGAGGGAGTGCCTGTTAACTCCAGTATATTGAAATAGTGAGAGGGCCTGTTAACTACAGTATATTGATATAGAGAGAATGCCTGTTAACTACTGTATATTGATATAGAGAGAGTGGACTGTTAAGTATTATATATTGATGTAGAGAGAGTGCCTGTAAACTACTGTATATTGATGTAGAGAGAGTGCCCGTTAACTACTGTATATTGATATAGAGGGAGCGCCTGTTAACTACTGTATATTGATATCGAGAGAGTGTCTGTTAACTACAGTATATTGATATAGAGAGAATGCCTGTTAAGTACTGTATATTGATATAGAGGGAGTGCCTGTTAACTACTGTATATTGATAAAGAGAGAGTGCCTGTTAACTCCAGTATATTGATATAGAGTGCCTGTAACTACTGTATATTGATATGGAGTGTGTGCCTGTTTACTCCAGTATATTGATGTAGAGAGAGTGTCTATTAACTACTGTATATTGATATGGAGTGTGTGCCTGTTTACTCCAGTATATTGATATAGAGAGAGTGCCTGTTAACTACTGTATATTGATATGGCGTGTGTGCCTGTTTACTCCAGTATATTGATATAGAGAGAGTGCCTGTTAACTACTGTATATTGATATAAAGAGAGTGCCTGTTAACTACTGTGTATTGATATAGAGGGAGCGCCTGTTAACTACTGTATATTGATATAGAGAGAATGCCTGTTAACTACTGCATATTGATATAGAGGGAGTGCCTGTTAACTACTGTATATTTATATAGAGTGAATGCCTGTTAACTACTGTATATTGATATAGAGAGAATGCCTGTTAACTACTGTATATTGATATAGAGAGAATGCCTGTTAACTACTGTATATTGATATAGAGAGAGTGCCTGTTAACTACTTTATATTGATATAGAGAGAGTGCCTGTTAACTACAGTATATTGATATAGAGAGAGTGCCTGTTAACTACTGTATATTGACATAGGGAGTGTGTCTGTTAACTACTGTATATTGATATAGAGAGAGTGCCTGTTAACTCCAGTATATTGATATAGAGAGAGTGCCTGTTAACTACTGTATATTGATATGGAGTGTCTGCCTGTTTACTCCAGTATATTGATATAGAGAGAGTGCCTGTTAACTACTGTATATTGATATGGAGTGTGTGCCTGTTTACTCCAGTATATTGATATAGAGAGAATGCCTGTTAACTACTGTATATTGATGAAGAGAGAGTGCCTGTTAACTGCAGTATATTGATATTTAGAGATTGCCTGTTCACTACAGTATATTTATATAGAGAGTGCCTGTTAACTACTGTATATTGATATAGAGAGAGTGCCTGTTAACTCCAGTATATTGATATAGAGAGAGGGCCTGTTAACTACAGTATATTGATATAGAGAGAGTGCCTGTTAACTACAGTATATTGATATAGAGAGAGTGCCTGTTAACTACAGTATATTGATATAGAGAGTGCCTGTTAACTACTGTATATTGATATAGAGAGAGTGCCTGTTAACTACAGTATATTGATATAGAGAGAGTGCCTGTTAACTACAGTATATTGATATAGAGAGAGTGCCTGTTAACTACAGTATATTGATATACAGAGTGCCTGTTAACTACTGTATATTGATATAGAGAGAGTGCCTGTTAACTACATTATATTGATATAGAGTGAGTGCCTGTTAACTACAGTATATTGATATAGAGAGAGTGCCCGTTAACTACAGTATATTGATATAGAGAGAGTGCCTGTTAACTACAGTATATTGATATAGAGAGAGGGCCTGTTAACTACAGTATAAGAACATAAGAACATAAGAAATAGGAGCAGGAGTAGGCCAATCGGCCCCTCGAGCCTGCTCCGCCATTCAATAAGATCATGGCTGATCTGATCCTAACCGCCAATCTACTATCTATCACAGAACCATCTCCTGCATCTAACAGAATTGCACACACGAAATACGAGCAGAATCAGGCTACACAGTCCCTGGGCCCGCTCCACTACCCACAGGGCCATGACCGATCCGAACCTAGACTCATGTCCAAATTCCTGCCCGCTCCCCGTAACCCTTAATGCCCTTTACTTCTAGGAAACTGTCTATTTCTGTTTTAAATTTAATTAATGTTGTAGCTTCTACAGCTTTTTGTGGCAGCATATTCCATGGACCTACCACCCTCTGAGTGAAGTAGTTCCTCCTCATCTCAGTTTTGAAAGAGCAGCCCCTTATTCTAAGACTATGTCCCCTAGTTCTAGTCTCACCCGTCATCGGGAACATCCTCCCCGCATCCACCCGATCCAACCCCTTCACAATCTTATATGTTTCAATAAGATCGCCTCTCATTCTTCTGAACTCCAATGAGTAGAGTCCCAATCTACCCAACCTCTCCTCATATGACCACCCCCTCATCCCCGGGATTAACCGAGTGAACCTTTTTTGCACTGCCTCGAGAGCAAGGATGTCTTTCCTTAAGTAAGGACACCAAAACTGTATGCAGTATTCCAGGTGCGGTCTCACCAATACCTTGTACAACTGAAGCAATACCTCCCTATTTTTATATTCTATCCCCCTAGCAATGAAAGCCAACATTCCATTTGCCTTCTTAATCACTTGCTGCACCTGCATACTAACCTTTTGAGTTTCGTGCACCAGGACCCCCAGATCCCTTTGCACTTCAGTACTCTCCAGTTTCTTCCCATTAAGATAATAAATTGCTCTAGGATTTTTCCTGCCAAAGTGCATCACCTCACACTTTCCAGTGTTGTATTCCATCTGCCAAATCTCTGCCCACTTACTTAGCCTGTCTATGTCCCCTTGCAGGTTTTTTATGTCCTCCTCACTCACTACTTTCCCTCCCATCTTTGTATATTGATATAGAGAGAGGGCCTGTTAACTACAGTATATTGATACAGAGAGAGGGCCTGTTAACTACAGTATATTGATATAGAGAGAGTGCCTGTTAACTACAGTATATTGATATAGAGAGAGTGCCTGTTAACTACAGTATATTGATATAGAGAGTGCCTGTTAACTACTGTATATTGATATAGAGGGAGTGCCTGTTAACTCCAGTATATTGAAATAGTGAGAGGGCCTGTTAACTACAGTATATTGATATAGAGAGAGTGCGTGTTAACTACAGTATATTGATATAGAGAGAGTGCCTGTTAACTACAGTATATTGATATAGAGAGAGTGCCTGTTAACTACTGTATATTGATATCGAGAGAGTGCCTGTTAGCTACAGTATATTGATATAGAGAGAGTCGCTGTTAACTACAGTATATTGATATAGAGAGAGTGCCTGTTAACTACAGTATATTGATATAGAGAGAGTGCCTGTTAACTACAGTATATTGATATAGAGAGAGTGCCTGTTAACTACTTTATATTGATATAGAGAGAGTGTCTGTTAACTACTGTATATTGATATAGAGGGAGTGCCTGTTAACTACTGTATATTGATATAGAGGGAGCGCCTGTTAACTACTGTATATTGATATAGAGGTAGTGTCTGTTAACTACTGTATATTGATATAGAGAGAATGCCTGTTAACTACTGTATATTGATATAGAGAGAATGCCTGTTAACTACTGTATATTGATATAGAGAGAGTGCCTGTTAACTACTGTATATTGATATAGAGAGAGTGGACTGTTAAGTATTGTATATTGATGTAGAGAGAGTGCCTGTAAACTACTGTATATTGATGTAGAGAGAGTGCCTGTTAACTACAGTATATTGATATAGAGAGAGTGCCTGTTAACTACAGTATATTGATATAGAGAGAGTGCCTGTTAACTACAGTATATTGATATACAGAGTGCCTGTTAACTACTGTATATTGATATAGAGAGAGTGCCTGTTAACTACATTATATTGATATAGAGTGAGTGCCTGTTAACTACAGTATATTGATATAGAGAGAGTGCCCGTTAACTGCAGTATATTGATATAGAGAGAGTGCCTGTTAACTACAGTATATTGATATAGAGAGAGGGCCTGTTAACTACAGTATAAGAACATAAGAACATAAGAAATAGGAGCAGGAGTAGGCCAATCGGCCCCTCGAGCCTGCTCCGCCATTCAATAAGATCATGGCTGATCTGATCCTAACCGCCAATCTACTATCTATCACAGAACCATCTCCTGCATCTAACAGAATTGCACACACGAAATACGAGCAGAATCAGGCTACACAGTCCCTGGGCCCGCTCCACTACCCACAGGGCCATGACCGATCCGAACCTAGACTCATGTCCAAATTCCTGCCCGCTCCCCGTAACCCTTAATGCCCTTTACTTCTAGGAAACTGTCTATTTCTGTTTTAAATTTAATTAATGTTGTAGCTTCTACAGCTTTTTGTGGCAGCATATTCCATGGACCTACCACCCTCTGAGTGAAGTAGTTCCTCCTCATCTCAGTTTTGAAAGAGCAGCCCCTTATTCTAAGACTATGTCCCCTAGTTCTAGTCTCACCCGTCATCGGGAACATCCTCCCCGCATCCACCCGATCCAACCCCTTCACAATCTTATATGTTTCAATAAGATCGCCTCTCATTCTTCTGAACTCCAATGAGTAGAGTCCCAATCTACCCAACCTCTCCTCATATGACCACCCCCTCATCCCCGGGATTAACCGAGTGAACCTTTTTTGCACTGCCTCGAGAGCAAGGATGTCTTTCCTTAAGTAAGGACACCAAAACTGTATGCAGTATTCCAGGTGCGGTCTCACCAATACCTTGTACAACTGAAGCAATACCTCCCTATTTTTATATTCTATCCCCCTAGCAATGAAAGCCAACATTCCATTTGCCTTCTTAATCACTTGCTGCACCTGCATACTAACCTTTTGAGTTTCGTGCACCAGGACCCCCAGATCCCTTTGCACTTCAGTACTCTCCAGTTTCTTCCCATTAAGATAATAAATTGCTCTAGGATTTTTCCTGCCAAAGTGCATCACCTCACACTTTCCAGTGTTGTATTCCATCTGCCAAATCTCTGCCCACTTACTTAGCCTGTCTATGTCCCCTTGCAGGTTTTTTATGTCCTCCTCACTCACTACTTTCCCTCCCATCTTTGTATATTGATATAGAGAGAGGGCCTGTTAACTACAGTATATTGATACAGAGAGAGGGCCTGTTAACTACAGTATATTGATATAGAGAGAGTGCCTGTTAACTACAGTATATTGATATAGAGAGAGTGCCTGTTAACTACAGTATATTGATATAGAGAGTGCCTGTTAACTACTGTATATTGATATAGAGGGAGTGCCTGTTAACTCCAGTATATTGAAATAGTGAGAGGGCCTGTTAACTACAGTATATTGATATAGAGAGAGTGCGTGTTAACTACAGTATATTGATATAGAGAGAGTGCCTGTTAACTACAGTATATTGATATAGAGAGAGTGCCTGTTAACTACTGTATATTGATATCGAGAGAGTGCCTGTTAGCTACAGTATATTGATATAGAGAGAGTCGCTGTTAACTACAGTATATTGATATAGAGAGAGTGCCTGTTAACTACAGTATATTGATATAGAGAGAGTGCCTGTTAACTACAGTATATTGATATAGAGAGAGTGCCTGTTAACTACTTTATATTGATATAGAGAGAGTGTCTGTTAACTACTGTATATTGATATAGAGGGAGTGCCTGTTAACTACTGTATATTGATATAGAGGGAGCGCCTGTTAACTACTGTATATTGATATAGAGGTAGTGTCTGTTAACTACTGTATATTGATATAGAGAGAATGCCTGTTAACTACTGTATATTGATATAGAGAGAATGCCTGTTAACTACTGTATATTGATATAGAGAGAGTGCCTGTTAACTACTGTATATTGATATAGAGAGAGTGGACTGTTAAGTATTGTATATTGATGTAGAGAGAGTGCCTGTAAACTACTGTATATTGATGTAGAGAGAGTGCCTGTTAACTACTGTATATTGATATAGAGGGAGTGCCTGTTAACTACTGTATATTGATATAGAGAGAGTGTCTGTTAACTACAGTATATTGATATAGAGAGAATGCCTGTTAACTACTGTATATTGATATAGAGGGAGCGCCTGTTAACTACTGTATATTGATATAGAGAGAGTGCCTGTTAAGTACAGTATATTGATATAGAGAGAATGCCTGTTAACTACTGTATATTGATATGGAGGGAGTGCCTGTTAACTACTGTATATTGATATGGAGTGCCTGTTAACTACAGTATATTGATATAGAGAGAGTGCCTGTTAACTCCAGTATATTGATATAGAGAGAGTGCCTGTTAACTACAGTATATTGACATAGAGAGAGTGCCTGTTAACTACAGTATATTGATATAGAGAGAGTTCCTGTTAACTACTTTATATTGATATAGAGAGAGTGTCTTTTAACTACTGTATATTGATCTAGAGGGAGTGCCTGTTAACGACTGTATATTGATATAGAGGGAGCGCCTGTTAACTACTGTATATTGATATAGAGGTAGTGTCTGTTAACTACTGTATATTGATATAGAGAGAATGCCTGTTAACTACTGTATATTGATATAGAGAGAGTGCCTGTTAACTACTGTATATTGATATAGAGAGAGTGGACTGTTAAGTATTGTATATTGATGTAGAGAGAGTGCCTGTAAACTACTGTATATTGATGTAGAGAGAGTGCCTGTTAACTACTGTATATTGATATAGAGGGAGCGCCTGTTAACTACTGTATATTGATATAGAGAGATTGTCTGTTAACTACAGTATATTGATATAGAGAGAATGCCTGTTAACTACTGTATATTGTTATAGAGGGAGCGCCTGTTAACTACTGTATATTGATATAGAGAGAGTGTCTGTTAACTACAGTATATTGATATAGAGAGAATGCCAGTTACCTACTGTATATTGATATGGAGGGAGTGCCTGTTAACTACTGTATATTGATATAGAGTGCCTGTTAACTACAGTATATTGATATAGAGAGTCTGCCTGTTAACTCCAGTATATTGATATAGAGAGAGTGCCTGTTAATTACTGTATATTGATATGGAGTGTATGCCTGTTTACTCCAGTATATTGATATAGAGAGAGTGTCTGTTAACTACTGTATATTGATATGGAGTGTGTGCCTGTTTACTCCAGTATATTGATATCGAGAGAGTGCCTGTTAACTACTGTATATTGATATGGCGTGTGTGCCTGTTTACTCCAGTATATTGATATAGAGAGAGTGCCTGTTAACTACTGTATATTGATATAAAGAGAGTGCCTGTTAACTACTGTGTATTGATATAGAGAGAGTTCCTGTTAACTACTGTATATTGATATAAAGGGAGTGCCTGTTAACTACTGTATATTGATATAGAGGGAGTGCCTGTTAACTACTGTATATTGATATCGAGAGAGTGCCTGTTAACTACAGTATATTGATATAGAGAAAGTGTCTGTTAACTACTGTATATTGATCTAGAGAGCGCCTGTTAACTACTGTATATTGATATAGAGAGAGTGCCTGTTAACTACTGTATATTGATATAGAGAGTGCCTGTTATCTACTGTATATTGATATGGAGGGAGTGTCTGTTAACTACTGTATATTGATATAGAGAGAGTGTCTGTTTACTCCAGTGTTTTGATATAGAGAGAGGGCCTGTTTACTCCAGTATATTGATATAGAGAGAGTGTCTGTTTACTCCAGTGTATTGATATATAGAGAGGGCCTGTTTACTCCAGTGTATTGATATAGAGAGAGTGTCTGTTTACTCCTGTGTATTGATATAGAGAGAGTGTCTGTTTGCTCCAGTGTATTGATATCGAGAGAGTGTCTGTTTACTCCAGTATATTGATGTAGAGAGAGTGTCTGTTTACTCCAGTGTATTGATATAGAGAGAGTATCTGTTTACTCCAGTATATTGATATAGAGAGAGTGCCTGTTTACTCCAGTGTATTGCTATATAGAGAGGGCCTGTTTACTCCAGTGTATTGATGTAGAGAGAGTGTCTGTTTACTCCAGTGTATTGATATATAGAGAGGGCCTGTTTACTCCAGTGTATTGATATATAGAGAGGGCCTGTTTACTCCAGTGTATTGATATAGAGAGAGTGTCTGTTTACTCCAGTATATTGATATATAGAGAGAGGGCCTGTTTACTCCAGTGTATTGATATATAGAGAGTGTCTGTTTACTCCAGTATATTGATATAGAGAGAGTGTCTGTTTACTCCAGTGTATTGATATAGAGAGAGAGCTAGTTTACTCCAGTGTATTGATATAGTGAGAGTGTCTGTTTACTCCAGTATATTGATATCGAGAGAGTGTCTGTTTACTCCAGTGTATTGATATAGAGAGAGGGCCTGTTTACTCCAGTGTATTGATATATAGAGAGGGCCTGTTTACTCCAGTGTATCGATATAGAGAGTGTCTGTTAACTACAACAACCTGCACTTATATGGCGCCTTTAACGTAACAAAATGTCCCAAGGTGCTTCACAAGAGCGTTAACAATAATAAATGTTGACACCGAGCCACAGATTGAGATTTCAGGTCAATGACCAACTGCTTGATCAAAGAGGTAGGTTTTAAAGAGCATCTTATAGGAGCAATGATGTGCCGAGAAGTGGAGTGGTTTAATGATGGACTTCCTGAGCTTGGGGCCAAGGCAGCTGAAAGCACGGCCGCCATTGGTTGGCTGATTAAAATCTAGGATGTGCCAGATGCCAGAATTGGAGGAGCACAGAGATCTAGAGGCTTGCAGGGCTGGAGGAGGTTACAGAGATAGGGAGGGGCGAGGCCATTGAAGAATTTGAAATTGAGTCATTGCTGGACTGGGAGCCAGTGTAGGTCAGTGATCACTGGGGTGATGGGTGAACGAGACTTGGTGCGAGTTAAGACATGGGCAGCAGAGTTTTGGATGAGTAAATTTATGGAGGGTGGAAGATGGCTGGCCGTCCAGGAGAGCATTTGAATAGTATAGTCTAGAGGTAACAAAGGCATTGATGAGGGTTTCAGCAGCAGGTGAGCTGAGGCAGGGTTGGAGTCAGGCGATGTTACATAGGTGGAAATAGGTAGTCTTGGTGATGGGGCGGATATGTCGACGGAATGTCATCTCAGAGTCAAACACACCAAGTTTGTGAACGGTCTGGCTCAGCCTCAGACAGTTGTCAGGGAGAGGGATGGAAATGGTGGTCAGGGTACAGAGTTATGGCGGGACCAAAGGCAATGACTTTGATCTTCCCAATATTTAGTTGGAGGAAATTTCTGCTCATCCAATACTGGATGGAGGACAAGCAGTCTGACAAATCAGAGGCAGTGGAGGGGTCAAGAGAGGTGGTGGGGAGATAGAGCTGGGTGTCATCAGCGTACATGTGGAACCTGATGTTGTGTTTTCGGATGATGTCATCGAGGGGCAGCATGTAGGTGAGAAATAGAACTACTATACAATAATTTCCAAAAGGCGTTCGACAGAGTGCCACATAATAGGCTTGCCAGCAAAGTTGAAGCCCATGGAATAAAAGGGACAGTGGCTGCATGGATACGGAATTGGCTAAGTGACAGGAAACAGAGAGTAGTGGTGAACGGTTGTTTTTCGGACTGGAGGAAGGTATACAGCGGTGTTCCCCATGGGTCGGTTCTAGGACCCCTGCATTACTTGATATATATTAATGACTTAGACTTGGGAGTACAGGGCACAATTTCAAAATTTGCAGATGACACAAAACTTGGAAGTATAGTGAACAATGAGGAGGATAGGGATAGACTTCAAGAGGACATAGACAGGCTAGTGGAATGGGCGGACATGTGGCAGATGAAATTTAATGCAGAAAAGTGTGAAGTGATACATTTTAGTAGAAAGAGCGAAGAGAGGCAATATAAACTAAATGGTACAATTCTAAAGCGGGTGCATGAACAGAGAGACCTGGGGGTATATGTGCACAAATCGTTGAAGGTGGCAGGGCAGGTTGAGCCCCAGACTGTTCAGCCTTTCCTGATAGGTATACCCTCAATGTTCTGGAGATGGATGTATGTGGTCTTTTATCTGGAGAGGATACAGATTTTGAAGCTAAGTTCCAGATCGATGGGGACCCCGTGATCGTGCAAATGTCTGGGTCAACCCCAGTGAGCAGCATGGGAGGGGCTGGAGTTAGGAACAAGGGTTTGACCATTGCCCAATAAGAATGGTGGCGGTTTTCCCAGAGTTCAACTGGAAAATGCTCTGGTTCAACCACGGCGTGATGTCACATGCAGTCTGACAACACAGAGCTGGTGGTAGAACAGAGTGCAGATGGAAAGGTGATGGGCATCATCAGCTCACAGGGAAGCTCAACCCTCACAACCACAAATCTTAGGGGGAAAAATTTGGTAGCTTTGATCCCGAGGGGGCGCTTACGGGGGGCGCAAAGCTCCTAGCGCCCAGGTGCGGCGCCGCTAACGCCTCCCGTGAAATCCAGCGGGAAGTTAGCGGCGGCGGTACCCGGTAGCGCCCCATGGCACTGCGCCTCCGGCGATGACATCATCACCGTGCGCAGCACCCCGCTCGTGCCCTGGCCGCACACTTGGCTCAAGCCCCCTGACCTACCGCCGGACGCTATGTCCGACAGGGTCAGGGTGCCATGTTTGTGGCCGGGGCGGCGATAATTAAGGGGCAGGTGATGGGCGGCCATTTTTTTTGGGCCGCCTGCCAGCTCCTGCCTCCTCTGGCCTCCTCCGCGATCGGTCAGCCTGGCACGCCTCTTGAGTGCCGGGCTCTTTTGCCGGCACCCCGCTCCCTGGTGGTCCAGCAGGGCCCTGGTGCACGCTGCGCTCGGCCCCTCTCCTTTAATCAGGGAGGGAGGCCTGTAGTACCGCGGCGCTATGTGCCGGTGCGCGTGGCGCTGCTGAACGTAGCACCGCGATAGTCAATGGGAGCGCCCCAAGAGGGAGGGGGAGCGCTTCCAGTAGCCCCGCCTCCTGCTTGGGGCGCTACCACTCAATTTACGGCATGGTGATGCTAAGTTTTTTCGGGGGCTAAAAATAGCGCCCGGCGAAGTTAGCGCCCCAAAGGGGGTGCGACCCAATTTTTCCCCCTCAGTCTTTTTTTAAAAAATCAGCATGGGCTGTCCTTCCAGGGTTTTCATGCCCTTTCCTTCGGGTTGTCAACACTGGTTGGACGTATTCCTGGAGGTTTCATCACATGACCTCTCGCCTCCGACCTCTCGCCTCGGACTGCCCCACCCCCACACTCCCACCACTGGTTGCTCGACATGTCTATCCTCGTGGTGCCCCGTCTTCCCCCCGACAACTGGAAAGCGAACAGACTCTTCATTACCCGATTGGCTGATCCTTGACTGTCAGACAAAACACTTTGTCCCCCATCTCCAATATTTTTATAACTAATAAACGAAAGTGTTCAAAGGAAATTGAAAAAAAACACACGATGTTTTCTTAATGCCCCTATGATTTTTCTCCAGGGTTTGCTCCCCGCAGTGTCCAGGAGATGAATCTTTAACTCCTGGAGACTCGAGGGAATTGCTGGAGATTTGGCAACCCATACCTGTCCTTCAGCTTTAATAAAGAGGAAAGGGCTCGAGAGTCCGGGATAGGCCAGATGGCCGCCATTTTGGGGCGGTTCTGCCGGACTGCCACCAGACATTAGACTAGGAGAGCCCTCACGGAATTTCAGAGTCAAAATTAAAAAATGTTTAATTTACGGTGGTGCTTGATCCAGCAGTAGACCTCGCCAGTTGTTATACCACCTGATATTGGGCAGTTTAGCGGAGAAACGCTGACCAGCTATTCAGACATTCAATACAAATTATAGAAACTGTGAAGATAAAGCCAGGCACAGGGACACTGGGAATGAAAGTTGCCGCCCAAGGAATCCAACTGGAATTAAAGCCCGTTAATCTCCAATTGAAAATACCATGATTTTTTCTTCATTCATTCTCAGGATGTAGGCATTGCTGGCAAGGCAGCATTTATTGCCCATCCCTAGATGCCCTGAGAAGGTGGTGATGGGCCTTCTTCTGATACAACTGCGTGGCTTGCTGGGCCACTTCAGAGGGCAGTTAAGAGTCAACTACATTGGTGTGGGACTGGCGTCTACAGGCTCAGACCCGGCAAGGGTGGCAGGTTTCCTTCCCTACAGGGCATCAGTAAACCAGCTGGGTTTTTACTGAGGCCAACTTTTTGTTTCCAAATTTTACCTGCTGATTGCGGTGAGTACTCTCTGTGCAAAAGTCCTCCGGGATTGACTATAAAAATGATCCTTTTGCGATGTCAAGGACGATGCTGGGCGAGGTTGCCGAAGGAACTTTGGCCGAGTGTGATGGAGGATTTAGCCACATGAACTCAATCCTCATCCTCACCCGCGAATCGGACAGTTGTCTTCCCTGATGTTTAGCAAACTTCACGAGCCTCTTTCGAAACAGAACCCGAACCTTGCTGCTCTGTCCGGGCAGTTCATCTACAATCTCAGCTAAATCACTCCCTTCCCTAAAGAATTTGCTTATTACTCTTTCTTTTATCATATTTACATAGAATTACAGAGAGTTTTACAGCACAGAAACAGGCCATTCGGCCCAACAGGTCCATGCCGGTGTTTATGCTCCACACGAGCCTCCTCCCACCCCTCGTCATATCCTTCTATTCCTTTCTCCCTAGTGTGTTTATCTAGCTCCCCTGGAATGCATCTATACTCTTTGCCTCAACCACTCCCTGTGGTAGCGAGTTCCACATTCTCACCACTCTCTGGGTAAAGAAGCTTCTTCTGAATTCCGAATTGGATTTATTGGTGACTATCTTGTATTTATGGCCCCTAGTTTGGGTCTCCCCCACAAGTAGAAACATCTGCTCTACATCTACCCTATCGAACCCTTTCATAATCTTAGAGACCTCAATTAGGTCACCCCTCAACCTTCTCTTTTCTAGAGAAAAAAGCCCCGGCCTTTCCTGATAGTTGTACTCTCTCAGTTGTGTAATTTTATGTTTAGGGGAGAGGGGAGGTGTTATTTATTGAATCTGCATGCATTGGAAATTCAGGGCAGACTGCCTGCAATCTCCATCCAGTAAAATGAATGCTTGGAAAATCTTTGGCAGCATTTCCCCCAGGAGAGGCTCATCCTCCAGGAATGCTTCCTCGCAAAATTGTCTCCAGGTTGTAGAACAAGAGTCAAGTAAGTGTTACATTCACTTCCTACATTTGTGCAGAGAAAGAAAGATAAAAGACTTTGGGGGAAAAATTCAGTTGGTTGCGCCTCCCATTAGCGCCTTAAGAGGGCGCTAATGGGGCGCAAAGCATCTAGCGCCCAGGCGCGGCGAAGTTTGCGCCGCTCGCGAAATTAACTAAACATTTTGCGGCGGCGCTAAACACTACCGCCACGATCTCCTGCGTCGGCAGATCGTGACGTCAGTCGAGTGCGCAACGCCCCGGTATCGCCCCGGAGCGGATATTGAGTGGCGCCCCCTGCCTTACCGCCTGACGCTAGTAACGACAGGTTGAGGGGAGCGTTCTGCAGTCATGAAGGGAAAGGGGGAGCGCTATTTAAAGGTGACCGCTTCCTGCCTTTTATTGTTGGTGCCATTTTTGAACTACGCATTCTGAGAGAGAGAGAGAGAGACTTCTGGAGAGATTCAACGTTGTGTGAAGAAGTTTTGGGTACTGAGCAGCACTTTGCAGCTTCATTTTGATTTGCCATTCCTTGTATCGATTTAGGAGAGACTGTGGGGGCTGCACTCTGAGCTCTTTGCCTCGTACTCTCCATTGTTCTTTCCAGCAGATTTGATGTGCAGGTCTCTCCAGGCCGAGATTCAAGGCTGCAATGAGTAGGATGTGGATGGAAAGCAAGATTAACCATCCCCTTTAAGAACTGGCCCGTGCCATTGTGTGTGTGTTCCATTGCTGACTGACATTACATGAGCTTCGCCAGCACTCTGAGGTAGCGCCTCGCTCCTCGGCCTTTGCACCTTAAGACAGGTGTGAAGCGCCTGATTTAGCGCTCCAATCACCTCCAGGGGCGATAAAAGTCAAGTTTGCAGTCGGTGGCGATAATTAGCGCCAGGCGCTAATCTTTGCGCCCGGCCGATAATTGCGCTCCAAATGGGGCGATACTGAATTTCTCCCCCATTCATTTTTATAGCGCATTTCACGACCTCAGGACATCCCAAAGCTCTTTACAGCCAATGAAGTACCTTTTGAAATGTAGGCACTGTTGTAATGTAGGAAACGCAGCAGCCAATTTGCACAGAGCAAGATCCCACAAATAGCAATGTGATAATGACCAGATCATCTATTTTTTTTAGTGATGTTGGTTGAGGGATAAATATTGGCCAGGATACCAGGGATAACTCCCCTGTTCTTCTTCGAAGAGTGCCATGTGATTTTTCATGTCCACCTGAGAGGGCAGACGGAGCATCAATTTAACTTCTCATCCAAAAGACAGCACCTCTGACAGTGCAGCACTCCCTCAGTACTGCACTGGAGTGTCAGCCTAGATTTTGTGCTCAAGTCTCGGGAGTGGGGCTTGATATGATAGACAACTTTACTGGAAACTAGAGCAGGACAACCAAAGGCAGGTTCGAGATATAGACTAACCTTGGCTTTGAATTGGTTCTATACTTTTATTAATACAAGTCAGGTTTAAAAATGCATTCACAAAGCCATTCTCAAGCGATATAGTTAGGGTGCCGCACCTCACTTTGAACTCAGACCCAGAACACCAGAGCATGGTGTAACAGATCTGTAGATTATAACTGGTTCTGACGGGTCTTATACTCAACGTGATGCACAGAAAAGGAACAAATAGGACAATCTGGTGGATCAAAATTGATGTCTGTGCCCTGAAATACTTGGATGCCTTTTTCTGAACAATCCATAAGGATTTCACTGTGTCATCAACAGGAAATCCAATTTACAATGACCCCCTTATTTTTAAGGGGGCACAACTAATAAAGGAACTTAACCATAAAATAAACTTTCAACAAAGGGTAACTTACAAAACTAAATCGTAATACTATTACTGATATCGAAAAGACACTCCACTCCTTGCCATGCCCACTGGTCACAGAAGGGAAATACTTGGAGGCTGTTATGCCAGTCGAGATTTACGCCATTTTAGAAGGTAATATGTCCACACATTCTTCACATAGGGTTTGGTCCACATCAGGTAACGGGGCAGAAGGGGTCGATTGAGGATTTCCAGAAAACTGGAACACATGGTTCCATCCGGTCAGACTGTTTCCTGTGGAGAAAAATATACCCTCAGTTTGAATTTTACAAATCTGGTCGCAGCTATTTTTCCAACCCCTCCACTTTTGAAGGTGCTGACTCTGACTGAGATTGAGATGTCCTTTCACAGCCTCTGCTTGAGGTATACCTTCAGGGGCTCTGGCAGTCCTGCAGTACCTTGCTCAAGTACCCACACTTCATGTGCGAGCTTAGTCAGTGAGTGTCAGGAGTCTATTCCATCTCAGCCAAGCCCAGTCCTGTTCTGACACAATATGCACACGCACACACATTCTGGGACAAGTCAGTAGATCAGGACCAGGAACTCAGGCTGTTTTCTCTCCTTCCTAACCCACTGGCACTGAAGCACATTGTAGTGTCCCATTGGCTATTGTCAGCTGGGACCGGCTAACTCGGCACAGACTAGGGATTGAATCTTGAACCTTTCCGTGGTCTGTGCGGCTTTAGTATCATAACATGCAGAGCATTTAGCCACTGCTTACTTTGTATGCACAAACTTAAACACAAGCAGAGCTCTGTGACAGCATATTGAAGCGCACACGCAGTGCTGCGCAGTGTTTGTGTGTACTTACACATTCAGTGTTCATGCAGAGCTCAGTATATGAATTGTTAAACACACACAGCTCTGTGAATTTGTAGTTAAACACATATCATTGTCCTAACTGGCAGGGAAAGTTATAAAGGAATTAAAAGCTAACTATCCCATTGATTCTTTTCTAAGATTAAACTGTACCACAGTTCCGCGGATGGCCTTAAAAACTTAGCTTCGCACCAGGGGCAGTTACACAGCAATTGGTGTGAAGTTGAAGTGCTGCAGGTGTGCTTAGTTCAAGAGTTTTCACTCCACTAAAGGAAATGTGTTTCACTCCACTACGTTACTGGGAAACTGCAGTTATTTAGTGCCCCTTGTGTCGATGTGACGACTGCTTCACACCAACTCCACATAAAGGGAACATAACAGGGGAATGTTTTTAAATTCATCTTGCAATGTGGGCGTCGCTGGAGGCCAGCATTTATTGCCCATCCCTAGTTGCCCTCGAGAAGGTGGTGGTGAGCTGCATTCTTGAACCGCTGCAGTCCGTGTGGTGAAGGTGCTCCCACAGTGCTGTTAGGTAGGGAGTTCCAGGATTTTGACCCAGCGACGATGAAAGATCGGCGATATACTAAGTCAGGATGGTGTGTGACTTGGAGGGGATCTTGGAGGTGGTGGTGTTCCCATGCGCCTGCTGCCCTTGTCCTTCAAGGTGGAAGAGATCGTGGGTTTGGGAGGTGCTGCCGAAGATATAAGCACACTTACCGATGTGACCGTTAACGGCACTTTAGTGGATTCAGATTCAAATAATCTCTTCCTGGTCTTGCAGACGGGGAAAATCCACTTCTGGTATTCAGCCCTTATCTTAAGAGAAGATTTTTAAAAAATAGAACTTATCAAATATCGCACCTGAATGTAGTAAATTAACTACACGACATTACAGCAGTGACTACACTTCAAAATTACTTCATTGGCTGTAAAGCGCTTTGGGACATCCGGTGGTCAAGAAAGGCGCTATATAAATGCACATCTTCCAAGTCTTCCTATTAAGACTCTAAGGGGTAAAAATTGAGTCGCGCCCCATTTGGGGCGCTAACCTCGCCGGGGCGCGACTTTTAGCGCCCCGAAAAAATTAGCGGCCCCGCGCCGGAACTTCAGTGGTTGCGCCCCAAGAGGGAAGCGGGGCGCAACTGGAAGCACCCCGCATCCCTCTTGGGGCGCTGCGAGTGAATATCCTGGCGCTACGTGCCGCAGCGCCACGCGCTGCGGCACGTCGCGCCGCGGTATTGCAGGCCTTCCTCCCCTTCTTAAAGGGGAGGGGCCTTGCGCAGCGCGAACCGGGGCCCAGCTGGGCTCCCAGGGATCGGGAGTGCCGGCAAAAGAGCCCGGCACTCAAGAGAAGTGCCGGGCTCTTGGAGCGCAGCCGGCACTTCACGGTGGGGGGGCTTCACGGGGGCCGGGGACAGCAACGGGGGCAGGTGCTGGCAGGCGGCCAGCAACAAAAATGGCCGCCTGCCACCTCCCCTTTAAATATCGCCGCCCCGGCCGCACGTACGCCCCCCTGAACCCGTCGGACATAGCGTCTGGCGGTAAATCAGGGGGCGCGACTGAAGATCACGGCCGGGGCGCGAGCGGGGCGCTGCGCACGGCGATGACGTCATCGCCGGCGGCGCAGCGCCACAGGGCGCTACCGGCTGCCGCCGCCGCTAACCTCCCACTAAATTTTTCGGGAGGCGTGGGCGGCGCTGCGCCCGGGCGTTAGCTGCTTTACGCCCCATTAGCGCCCATTTAAGGCGCTAACGGGAGGCGCAAGCAGCTGAATTTTTCCCCCTAACCTTCTAATACTATGCTCATAAATTAAGTTATTTATTATAAAAAGCATTACGTGTGGTTTAGAAAACTAGATACGAGAATAGTTGCTGGTGACTCACTGAGAATCAATTGGTTTTCAGACTTTTAACTTTTTGATCGCCAGTAAAACACAGCACACAAACTAAAGTTCAGCCTACAATGCATCAACCTCTACCAGAGAGGAATACCAGGGTGAATCGGTCTCTTTCCACCAGCATCGCCATAAGTTTAGGGTCAATTTCTGGCCAATTGCAGGCATTTTGCGTTTGTGGCCCAGTATCTCTGGGGACTGACCCAAACTCATGTCACACTCCAGGACTTGAGCCGGTAATCTAGGCGGACACGAGGGAAAGAAAAAGAACTTGCATTTATACAGCAAGGCCACAGTTTAAATCTCATCTGAAAGAAGGCACTTCTGACAGGGCAGCACTCCCTCAGTACTGCACTGAAGCATCAGCCTAGATTATGTGCTCAAGTCTCTGGAGTGGGGCTTGAACCCACAACCTCCTGACTCAGAAAGTGAGTAGTACTACCCATTGAGCCACGGCTGACACACTAGGTTCCTGGCTTGCAGGGTTATCTGGAGCTGAGTGGGCAGAATCCCTGCCCCAGTGAAAGCTCTACTCCTCCATCTCCCATCAACAAGGCAAGGTTGAAGGGCCATCAGCATTGCCCTGAAGTACTGCAGATCTACAGAAATTCACTGGCCAGGAACTTTGACCAGAACCAGTTGTATAAAGCTCTGGTCAGACCCCATCTGGACACTGGGTTCAGTTCTGGGCACCGCACCCCAGGAAGGATACATTAGCCTTGGAGGGGATGCAGCGCAGATTCACCAGAATGATGCTGGGGATAAAAGGGTTAAATTATGAGGGCAGGTTGTTTAGACTAGGCTTGTATTCCCTTGAATAGAGATTAAGGGGTGATCTAATCGAGGTATTTAAGTTGATTAAAGGATTTGATAGGGTAGATCGAGAAAAACTATTTCATCTGGTGGGGAGAGTACAGAACAAGGGGACATAACCTTAAAATTAGAGCCAGGCCGTTCAGGGGTGATGTCAGGAAGCACTTCTTCACACAAAGGGTAGTGGAAATCTGGAACTCTCTCCCCCAAAAACTATTGAGTCTGGGGGTCAACTGAAAATTTGAAGAATGAGCTTGATAGATTTTTGTTAGGTGAGGCTTTTAAGGGCTATGGAACCAAGGTGGGTAAATGGAGTTAAGATACAGATCAGTCACGGTCTAATGGTGGAACAGGCTCAAAGGGCTGAATGGTCCTATGTTCCTAACAAGTTGCAATTTATTCCGTTCCAACTTAAACATTAATAAAAGTCCAATACAATAGCACATGCCTTGGGATTTAACACACAGAGGATGATGAAGATGAAGGTGCCCTGGAAGCTGTTGACGATGGTGAATAAATAGGCCATCACCACGGTTTCCTCCTGAAAGTGGAACAATCCAAGGATCCAGGTACAGCCCAGGATAAACAGCTGTGCAATGGCTTTGAACGTCAGCATCCTGCAATGAGGAGAAAACTATCGTTAGATATGTTGCCAACAGAAACATATTTATTAGCTAAACCAGTGCCTGAGAACGGGTTTGTGTCTATACCTCAGTGAAATAGTCTGGAAATCGTACTCGATAATATTATTGTGGAATCACTATCGACTGAAAATAAACAACTTACTGGCCATGTGCATGCACCTCAGAAACAATTGCATTGCTTTGGGATATTCCTGACAGATGTGATAAGACGCTGTGTAAACTCTTCCTTCTTTCTAATGCCTCCGTTAACATAACAGGTGAACGAGACTTTGAAGTAGAAATTGGTCTCTTGTTGACCTCATCAAACACCTTCTGAAAATCCATATATACACCATCTACCACAGTCCCTTTATTTTATTTTTTTTAATTCGTTTATGGGATGTGGGCATCGTTGGCAAGGCCGGCATTTATTGCCCATCCCTAATTGCCCCTTGAGAAGGTGGTGGTGAGCCACCTTCTTGAACCGTTGCAGTCCGTGTGGTGAAGGTGCTCCCACAGTGCTGTTAGGGAGGGAGTTCCAGGATTTTGACCCAGCGACGATGAAGGATCGGCGATATACTAAGTCAGGATGGTGTGTGACTTGGAGGGGAACTTGGAGGTGGTGGTGTTCCCATGCGCCTGCTGCCCTTGTCCTTCTAGGTGGAAGAGGTCGCGGGTTTGGGAGGTGTTGCCGAAGAAGCCTTGGCAAGTTGCTGCAGTGCATCTTGTAGATGGTACACACTGCAGCCAATGTACGCCGGTGGTGGAGGGAGTGAATGTTTAAGGTGGTGCATGGGGTGCCAATCAAGCGGGCTGCTTTGTCCTGGATGGTGTCGAGCTTATTGAGTGTTGTTAGAGCTGCACTCATCCAGGCAAGTGGAGAGTATTCCATCACACTCCTTACTTGTGCCTTGTAGATGGTAGAAAGGCTTTGGGGAGTCAGGAAGTGAGACACTCACTGCAGAATACCTAGCCTCTGACCTGTTCTTGTTGCCACAGTATTTATGTGGCTGGTCCAGTTAAGTTTCTGGTCAATGGTGACCCCCAGGATGTTGATGGTGGGGGATTCGGCGATGGTAATGCCGTTGAATGTCAAGGAGTGGTGGTTAGACTCTCGCTTGTTGGAGATAGTCATTGCCTGGCACTTCTGTGGCGCGAATGTTACCTGCCACTTATCAGCCCAAGCCTGAACGTCGTCCAGGTCTTGTTGCATGCGGGCATGGACTGCTTCATTATCTGAGGAGTTGTGAATGGCACTGAACACTGTGCAGTCATCAGCGAACATCCCCATTTCTAACCTTATGTTGGAGGGAAGGTCATTGATGAAGCAGCTGAAGATGGTTGGGCCTAGGACACTGCCCTGAGGAACTCCTGCAGCGATGTCCTGGGGCTGTGATGATTGACCTTCAATCACCACAACCATCTTCCTTTGTGCTAGGTATGACTCCAGCCAGTGGAGAGTTTTCCCCCCGATTCCCATTGACTTCAGTTTTACTCGGGCTCCTTGATGCCACACTCGGTCAAATGCTGCCTTGATGTCAGGGGCAGTCACTCTCACCTCACCTCTGGAATTCAGCTCCTTTGTCCATGTTTGGACTAAGTCTGTAATGAGGTTGGGAACAGAGTGGTCTTGGCGGAACCCAAACTGGGCATCAATGAGCAGGTTATAGGTGCGTAAGTGCTGTTTGATAGTATTGTCGATGACATCTATACACCGATTTCCTCAAAATATTCAATTAGTTTAATCAAGTATCACCCACCCGTCATAAATCCATGCCAACTGTCACCAGTTTCATTATCTCCAGAAACTTACCCACAACCAAAGTAAGACTATAATTAGTTTTGTTTCTTAACTTGTCCCATTACCATCTCCTTTTGCCTTGCACCATCTCTCAATGTCTCTTAATCTCTCCTGCCTTCCACCCTATCACAGACCTTCCCTTTTGTTCTTTCTTCCCCTCCCCCTCCCCCCTTTCCCTGCCCCTACACTTGCTTAAAAACCTGTTCGATCTCCAGCTTTTTCCAGTTCTGACGAAGAGTCATCGACCTGAAACGTTAACTCTGTTTCTCTCTCCACAGATGCTGCCTGACCTGCTGAGTATTTCCAGCATTTTCTGTTTTTATTTCAGATTTCCAGCATCCGCAGTATTTTGCTTTTGTATGAATATATAAGCTTGTTACGTGGGTTATGTAAAGTTATTTTGGTTAAACTTCACTTCAATTATATGCTGGAGCATAGGAACAGGTGGAGGCCATTCAGCCCCTCGAGCCTGATCCACCATTCAAGTAAATCATGGCTGATCGTAACTTAACTCCATCGCCCTGCCTTGGATCCATATCCCTGAATACCCTGACCCAACAAAAATCGAGCAATCTCAGTTTTGACATTTTCAATTGAGCCCAGCCTCCACAGCTTTTTGGGGGAGAGAGTTCCCGATTTCCCCCACCCTTTGTGTGAAGATTTACTTCCTGACATCACCCCTGAACTGGCCTGGCTCTAATTTTAAGGTTATGCCATCTTTGTTCTGGACTCCCCCTCGTGAGCTTACCTTGTGTTTTTAATTTTCGACACTTTCACATCACGATTAGCAAGTTCTTCATTCAATGTGTAGAGAGTCGTCGTGAACAGAAATGTATTGACCTGTCGGATTATTTGACATTTTAGACTATGTCATCATGAATAAGGCAACGCACTCGAGCGAAGTCAGAGGAGTCTGAACTACAGCCCTTGACCTCTGGTAATTGACCCTATGAACCCCGGGCAACTCAGCTCAGCTCAGCTGTCTGCTGAGACTGATTACTGGCTGGTTTGCTCTGTTTGGATTTCATGGGCCAGGAGGGTTGGAAAACGCTAAAAGAAGAAGAACAACAACTTGTATTTATATAGCGCCTTTAACGTAATAAAACGTCCCAAGGCGCATCACAGGAGCATTATCAAACAAAACTTGACACCGAGACACATGAGGAGATATAAGGGCAGGTGGCAGCTGGTCAAAGAGGTAGGTTTCAAGGAAAGTCTTAAAGGAGGAAAGAGAGGTGGAGAGGCCGACAGGTTTAGGGAGGGAATTGCTTAGGACCCAGGCAGCTGATGGCACGACCACCAATGGTGGAGCGATTAAAATCGGAAATGCTCAAGAGGCCAGAATTTTAAGGAAAACTAAAAACATTAAGCAACTTTGAATTAAGAGAAGATTGTAAATCCTAAATCAAAGAAGAGAGAAAAAAAATTCATGACCTCAGCACATCCCAAAGCGCTTTACAGCCAATTAGGTACTTTTGAAGTGTAGTCACTGTTATAATGTAGGGACCACAGCAGCTAATTTGCACACAGCAAGGTCCCACAAACAGCCATAATGACCAGATAATCTGTTTTTCTGTTTTAGTGATGTTGGTTGAGGGATAAATATTGGCCCCAGGACACCGGGGATAACTGCCTTCTCTTAGGGAGAAAAATTCGGTTGCTTTGCGCCTCCCGTTAGCGTCCTAAGACGCAATATGCTAGTCGTGGCCTAACCAGCGCTTTATAAAGGTTCAGCATAACTTCTCTACTTTTGTACTCAATACCTCTATTTATGAAGCCCAAGATCCCATATGCTTTGTTAACCACTCTCTCAATATGTCCTGCCACCTTCAGATGCTCACTCTTTAAAACTGTGCCATTAAGTGTATATTTCCTCTCCCTGTTCCTTCTGCCAAAATGCATCACCTCACACTTCTCTGTATTAAATTCCATCTGCCACTTGTCTGCCCATTCTGCTAGCCTTTCTATGTCTTGTTGCAGTCGATTGGTATCATCCTCACTATTTGCCACACCCCCAAGTTTAGTATCATCGGCAAATTTAGAAATTCTACTTTGTATTCCAATATCGAGGTCATTTATATATATCAAAAAAAGCAGTGGCCCCAGCACTGACCCTTGGGGAACACCACTGTCTACCATCCTCCAGTCTGAAAAACAGCCATTTACCACAACTCGCTGTTTTCTGCCCTTAAGCCAATTCCTTATCCAAGTTGCCACTGACCCACCTATTCCATGAGCCTCAAATTTTGTTAACCAGCCTTCTATGTGGTACTTTGTCAAACGCCTTCTGAAAATCCATGTAGACAACATCCATTGCATTCCCTTCATCAATCCTCTCTGTTACTTCATCAAAAAATTCAATTAGATTAGTCAAACACGATCTGCCTTTTACAAATCCGTGCTAGCTCTGCTTAATTAACTTAAACCTCTCCAAGTGTCTGTTAATTTTTTCCCTGATTATTGTTTCTAAAACTTTACCCTCCACTGATGTTAAACTGACTGGCCTGTAGTTACTAGGATTGTCCTTACACCCTTTCTTGAACAATGGTGTCACATTTGCCACTTTTCCAATCCTCAGGCAACTCCCCCGCATCTAGGGAAGATTGGAAAATTATGTCAAGCCCTTCCGCTATCTCCTCTCCCCAATTCCCTTAGCAACCTGGGATGCAAGCCATCTGGACCAGGCGACTTATCCACTCTAAGCATACCCAGCCTTTCTAGTACATCCTGTCTTTCAATTTTCACCCCTTCCATTGCTGCTACCTTTTCCACTTCTACTGATATTTTGTCAGCATCCACCTCCTTAGTAAACACCGATACAAAGTACTCATTGAGTATTCTAGCCTTGCCCTGCGCCTCGAAGCATATATCACCTTCTTTGTCCCTAATAGGCCCCACCCCGCCTGTTACTACCCACTTACTGTTTACATGCCGGTAGAAGATTTTTGGGTTCCCTTTATGTTAACTGCCATTCTACTCTCATATTCTCTCTTTGACAGTCACTCTTAACTTCCCCTTCAACTTATTGTATTTGGCCTGGTTCTCACTTGAAGAATTCACCTGACATGCATCATACACCCTCTTTTTTTGTTTCATCATCTTCTCTATCTCCCTCATCATCCAAGGAGCCCTGGCTTTGGTTCCCTTACCCTTCCCTCTTGTTGGAATGTACCTAGCCTGTACTTGGAACATCTCCTCCTTAAAGATCACCCATTGTTCCGTTACAGCTTTTCCTGTCAGTCTTTGGTTCCATTTCACCCTGGCTCGATCCCCTCTCATCCCATTGAAGTTAGCCCTATTCCAGTTTAGAAGTTCTACTCTAGATTGTTCCTTGCTCTTCTCCATTGCTAATCTAAATCTTATGATACGATGATCACTCGTACCCAAGTGTTCTCCCACAGACACTTGGTCGACTTGGCCCACCTCATTCCCCAGCACCAGATCCAGTAATGCCTCCTTCCTAGTTGGGCTGGGAACATATTGGTCAAGGAAATTCTCCTGAACACATTTCAGAAATTCCTCCTCCTCCTTTCCCTTTACTCTAACATTATCCCAATCAATAAGGTATTAAAGTCCCCCAATATCACCACTCTATAGTTCTTGCACGTCTCTGTGATTTCCCTGCAGATTTGCTCCTCTATCTCTCTCTCACTCTTCTTCATAATAATGCCATAGGATTTTTTACGTCCACCTGAGAGGGCAGACATCTTGGTTTAACTTTTCATCCGTAAGACTGCCCCTCTGACAGTGCAGCACTCCCTCAGTACTGCACTGGAGTGTCAGCCTAAATTTTGTGCTCAAGTCTCTAGAGTGGGACTGGAACCCACAACCTTCTAACACAGAAGCAAGCATGCTACCCACTGAGCCACAGCTGACACCATACTTTAGCTGTCTATCATACAAGTGATAGCTAGTTAAATCAACTGCTAGAAATATAAATGTATATCAAGATGGGTAGCAATCTTTGCTCTTTGTTTGCCAAATTAGTTGCAAAATGTAATAAGGTTTGCAATGAGCCACACAACAATTACAACAATCACGTGTATTTATATAGCGCCTTTAAAATAGTAAAACGTCCCAAGGTGCTTCACAGGAGTATTATAAGACAAAAAAATTTGACACCAAGCCACATAAGGAGAAATTAGGGCAGATGACCAAAATCTTGGCCAAAGAGGCAGGCTTTAAGGAGTGTCTTGAAGGAGGAGAGAGAGGTAGCGAGGTGGAGAGGTTTCGGGAGGGAATTCCAGAGCCTGGGGCCAGGCAACAGAAGGCACGGCCACCAAAGTTGAGCGATTATAATCAGGGATGCTCAAGAGGGCAGAATTAGAGGAGCGCAGATATCTCAGGGGGTTGTGGGGCTGGAGGAGATTACAGAGATAGGGAGGGGTGAGGCCATGGAGGGATTTGAAAACAAGGATGAAAATTTTGAAATCGAGGTGTTGCTTAATCAGGAGCCAATGTAGGTCAGTGAGCACAGGGGCGATGGATGAGTGGAACTTGGTGCAGATGAGTATTGGATGACCTCAAGCTTACATAGGATAGAATGTGGGAGGCCCACCAGGAGTGCGTTGGAATAGTCAAGTCCAGAGGTAACAAAGGCATGGATGAGGGTTTCAGCAGCAGATGAACTGAGGCAAGGGCAGAGACGGGCGATGTTACGGAGGTGGAAATAAGAACATAAGATAAGAACATAAGAAATAGGAGCAGGAGTAGGCCATTCGGCCCTTCGAGCCTGCTCCGCCATTCAATGAGATCATGGCTGATCTTCTGCCTCAACTCCATTCACCGGCCTTATCGCCATGTCCCTTACTAGTCAGAAATCTATCGACTTCTGTTTTGAATATACCCAATGACTGAGCCTCCACAGCCCTCTGGGGTAGAGAATTCTAAAGATTCACCACCCTCTGTGTGAAGAAATTTCTTCTCATCTCAGTCCTGAATGGCCTACCCTTTATCCTGAGGCTGTGGCCCCTGGCTCTAGACTCCCCAGCCAAGGAAACATTCTCCCAGCATCCACCCTATCAAGCCCTGTAATAATTTTGTATGCTTCAATGAGATCCCCTCTCATTCTTCTGAATTCAAGAGAATACAGGCCTAGTTTACTCAATCTCTTCTCATACGGCAGTCCCGCCATCCCAGGAATCAATCTCGTGAACCTTTGTTGCACTCCCTCTATGGCAAGTATATCCTTCCTTAGGTAAGGAGATCAAATTGTACATAATGCTCCAGGTGTGGTCTCACCAAGGCCTGATATAATTGGAGTAAGACTTCTTTAATCCTGTACTCAAATCCTCTTGTAATGAAGGCCAGCATACCATTTGCCTTCCTAATGGCTTACTGCCTAAATAGGCTGCCTTAGTTATGTTTTCGGAAGCTCAATTCAGGGTCAAATATGACACCAAGGTTGCGAACAGTCTGGTTCAGCCTCAGACAGATGTTAGGGAGAGGGATGGAGTCAGTGGCGAGGGAACGGAGTTTGTGGCGGGGACTGAAAATAACGGCTTTGGTCATCCCAATATTTAAATGTATAAAATTTCTGCTCATCCAGTACTGGATGTTGGACAAGCAGTCTGACAATTTAGAGACCATGGAGGGGTTGAGAGAAGTGGTGGTGAGGTCGTCAGCATACATGTGGAAACTGATGCTGTGTTTTCGGATGATGTCGCCAAGGGGTAGCATGTAGATGAGAAATAGGTGGGGGCCAAGGATAGATAAAGTGAGAGGAAATCCTATTAAAAATGAGTTAAACTGTCTGTACAGTAATACACACAGTGTCCGTAATAAAACAGGGGAGCTAGAGGCAGCTATCAGCAAGACAAAAATAGAATCCATATGGATAGAGATAAAAGATAATAAAGGATCAAACACACTAATAGGTGTAGTCTAAAGACCAACTAATCGTGGAAGGGAGGTGAAGGACGAAATATGCAGACAAATTAGGGAAATGAGTAAAAAACATAGAATAATAATCATGGGGGATTTCAACTACCCCGATATTACTTGGACAGAAGAGGTAGGTAAAGGGGATAAGGGAATGGAATTCCTACAATGTGTACAGGACTCCTTTCTAACCCAATATGTAAAAAGCCCAACAAGGGAGGATTCGCTATTGGATCTAGTAATGGGGAATGAACCAGAGCAGATAAGAGAAGTAAAAGTAGGGGAACATCTAGGCAATAGTGACCGTAATATAATACACTTTAAGATGATAATTGGAAGGACATAAGTATGATGAAAACCAGGGTAATAGATTGGAGAAAAGCTGATTTTGAGGGGCTGAAAATAGAACTTGGCAAAATAAAATGGGCAACAATATTGGCAAACAACGATGTAGAACAGCAATGGGAAACATTTAAAATGGTGTTCAACAGAGTGCACGAACAATATATTCTGCTGAAGGGAAAGAACAAACTAAACACTAATGAGACTCCATGGATGAATAAAGCCATAAGGGAACAATTGAGGATAAGGAAAGAGGCATACATGAAGTACATAGACAGCAGTGGAGTGCATGATAAGGGAGAATATGAAGAGATAAGGAGAGAAGTCAAAAAAAAAATAGGAAGGCAAAGAGGAACTATGAAATTAAATTATCAAGGAACATAAAACAAAAGAGTAAAATATTTTACAGGCACATCAATAAAAAAAGGAAGGTTGGGATGGGAACAGAGCCATTAAGGGATAGACAGGACAATACCACAGGTAACGATAGAGAGATGGCAAAATATTAAATAATTATTTTGCTTCAGTATTTACCAGGGAGATAGAACAGGTGGACATGACATTGGATGATGAGATTAGTAATGAGATAAGTGCATTTAAAATAAAAAGAGGGGTTATATTAAATAAGCTAATGAAACTCAAAGAGGATAAAACCCTTGGTCCAGATGGCTTGCAGTCAAGCATTTTTAAAGAATCTAGGGAAGAGATAGCAGAGGCATTACTACACATATTTAATAATTCATTAGAAAAAGGTGTAGTGCCAGAGGACTGGCGGATAGCTAACGTAATACCGATATTTAAGAAGGGGGATAGAACATGTCCAGGGAATGATAGACCAGTCAGCTTAACATCGGTGGTAGGAAAAATAACGGAATCCCTACTAAAGGAGAAAATAGAAGAAGATCTAGAAGCCAAAAACATAGTAATGAATAGTCAGCATGGATTTTAAAAGGGAAATTCTTGCTTGACCAACCTCATTGAATTTTTTGAAGAGGTAACAGAGAGAGTAGACAATGGTAATGCAGTAGATGTAATTTATCTAGATTTTCAAAAGGCCTTCGATAAGCTACCCCATAATAGACTGATGAACAAGGTCAGAGAATGCGGAGTCAGGGGACAAGTAGCAGAATGGATTGCTGGCTGGCTTCAAGACAGAAAGCAGAGAGTAGGAGTAAAGGGTAGCTATTCACAGTGGCAGAAGGTGGGTAGTGGTGTTCCACAAGGATCAGGCTGGGACCACTGCTGTTCACAATTTATATTAACGATTTAGACTTTGGAATCAAAAACCCAATTTCTAAATTTGCAGATGACACCAAATTGGGGGAGATAGTCAATACTGAGGAGGACTGCAACAAATTACAGGAGGACATTAATAAACTTGCAGAATGGGCAAATAATTGGCAAATGAAGTTCAACACAGATAAATGTGAGGTATTACATTTTGGTAGGAAGAATAGGGAGGTCACTTATCACTTGGAGGAGTGCGAGTCTAGGTGGGGTAGAGGAACAAAGGGATCTAGGAGTACAAATACACAAATCACTCAAAGTTGCGACACAGGTTAGCAAGGCCATAAAAAAGCAAACCAAGCACTAGGGTTTATTTCTAGAGGGATAGAATTGAAAAGTGGGGAAGTTTTGCTAAACCTGTATCGCACCTTGGTTAGACCACACTTGGAGTACTGCGTACAGTTCTGGTCGCCATATTATAAAAAGGATATAGAGGCACTGGAGAGAGTGCAGAGAAGATTTACAAGGATGATACCAGAAATGCGAGGGTGTATACATATCAGGAAAGGATGAACAGGCTGGGTCTCTTTTCTCTTGAAAAAAGACTGAGGGGTGACATAATAGAGGTCTTTAAAATCATGAAATAGAGTGGATACAGAGAGAATGTTTCCACTTGTGGGGAAGAGCAAAACTAGAGGCCATCAATATAAGATAGTCACCAAGAAATCCAATAGGGAATTCAGAAGAAACTCCTTTACCCAAAGAGTGGTGAGAATGTGGAACTCGCTACCACAGGGAGTGGTTGAAGCGAATAATATAGATGAATTTAAGGGGAGGCTGGACAAGCACATGAGGGAAAATGGAATAGAGTACTTAAACTCACTTTCACGGGCTTTCTTTCAGAGGCTGGTGTCGGGAGGAGCAGAGAGCGGCGGTATAGTGAGTACTTAAACTCACTTTCGCGGGCTTTTTTTCAGAGGCTGGTGTCGGGAGGAGCAGAGAGCGGCGGTATAGTGAGTACTTAAACTCACTTTCGCGGGCTTTTTTTCAGAGGCTGGTGTCGGGAGGAGCAGAGAGCGGCGGTATAGTGAGTACTTAAACTCACTTTCGCGGGCTTTTTTTCAGAAGCTTACCAATCTCGCAGATCGGCGGCGGCGTTCCAGAGCCACATCACGATTCAAAAGTGACGCGGGCAAGAGGAAGCAGCTGATTGGGTGAGTACGGCCAGGTGAGTATTTATACTACTCTATAGTTTGACAGTTAAGGTTAATAGTTTATAAAGTTTAGAAGGTCTTCATTTTGTGGTTATAGTTTCTAAGGTCTCTGTTGTGTAGCAGGGACTGCTAGTAAACAAGGGCCCTTGAGTATATCATTTAATTGTAGTGTAATTGGTGGTATTGATTTGATTTAATTTAATTTGAATTAATTAAAGGGTAATTCATGGCATGCTCCGCCTGCACTATGTGGGAAATCAGGGACACTTCCTGTGTCCCTGACGACCATGTGTGCGGGAAGTGTATCCAGCTGCAGCTACTGGCAGACCGTATTGCGGCGCTGGAGCTGCGAATGGATGCATACTGGAGCATTCGCGATGCTGAGGACGTCGTGGATAGCACGTTTAGGGAGTTGGTCACACCGCAGGTAAAGGCTGCACAGGCAGGAAGGGAATGGGTGACCGCCAGGCAGAGTAGTAGGCGCAGGCAGGTAGTGCAGGGGTCCCCTGTGGCCATTCCCCTCTCAAACAGATATACCGCTTTGGATATTGTTGAGGGGGATGGCTTATCGGGGGAAGGCAGCAGCAACCAACTTCCTGGCACCATGGGTGGTTCTGCTGCACAGGACGGGAGGAAAAAGAGCAGAAGAGCTATAGTGATAGGGGATTCTATTGTAAGGGGAATAGATAGGCGTTTCTGTGGCCGCAAACGAGACTCCAGGATGGTATGTTGCCTCCCTGGTGCAAGGGTCAAGGATGTCTCGGAGCGGCTGCAGCGCATTCTGGAGGGGGAGGGTGAACAGCCAGTTGTCGTGGTGCATATAGATACTAACGCTATAGGTAAAAAACGGGATGAGGTCCTAAAAGCTGAATATAGGGAGTTAGGAGGTAAATTTTAAAATAGGACCTCAAAGGTAGTAATCTCAGGATTGCTACCAGTGCCACGTACTAGTCAGAGTAGAAATAGAAGGATATTTCAGATGAATACGTGGCTAGAAGAATGGTGCAAGGGGGAGGGATTCAAATTCCTGGGACATTGGAACCGGTTCTG
This sequence comes from Squalus acanthias, assembly GCA_030390025.1. Lineage (NCBI taxonomy): Eukaryota > Metazoa > Chordata > Chondrichthyes > Squaliformes > Squalidae > Squalus > Squalus acanthias. The sequence continues at coordinate 25,773,648 of CM059445.1, forward strand.
GGGGAGGTGGGACCAGTACAAACTGGACGGTTTGCACCTGGGCAGGACTAGGACCGATGTCCTAGGGGGAGTGTTTGCTAGTGCTGTTGGGGAGGGTTTAAACTAAAATGGCAGGGGGTTGCAAACCTGTGCAGGGAGACAGAGGAAAGGGAAACAAGGATAGAAGCAAAAGACAGGAAGGAGAAAAGCAAAAGTGGAAGTCAGAGAAATCAAGGGTGTAAATCAAACATGGCCACAGTAAACAATAATTCTAAAAGGTCTAAGAGTGTTAAAAAAAACAAGACTGAAGGCTTTGTGTCTTAATGCGAGGAGCATTCGTAATAAGGTGGATGAATTAGCTGCGCAAATAGATGTAAACGGATATGATATAATTGGGATGACGGAGACATGGCTCCAGTGTGGCCAAGGCTGGGAATTCAACATCCAGGGGTATTCTATATTCAGGAAGGACAGGCAAAAAGGAAAAGGAGGTGGGGTAGCATTGCTGGTTAAAAAGGAGATTAACACAATAGTAAGGAAGGATATTAGCTCTGATGATGTGGAATCTGTATGGGTAGAGCTGAGGAATACCAATGGGCAGAAAACATTAGTGGGAGTTGTATACAGACCCCCAAACAGTAATGCTGAGGTTGGGGATGGCATTAAACGGGAAATTAGAGACGCTTGCAATAAGGGCACAGCAGTTATCATGGGTGACTTTAATCTACATATAGATTGGGCTAACCAAATTAGTAACAATACTGTGGAGGAGGAATTCCTCGAGTGTATACAGGATGGTTTCCTGGACCAATATGTCGAGGAACCAACTAGAGATCAGGCCATCTTAGATTGGGAATTATGTAATGAGAAAGGATTAATTAGCAATCTTGTTGTGCGAGGCCCCTTGGGTCAGAGCGATCATAATATGATAGAATTCTTCATTAAGATGGAGAGTGAAGTAGTAGTTAACTCAGAGACTAGGGTCCTGAATTTAAATAAAGGAAACTACGATGGTATGAGGCGCGAGTCAGCTAGGATGGATTGGGGAACATTACTTAAAGGGTTGACAGTGGATAGGCAATGGCAAACATTTAAAGATCGCATGGATGAACTACAGAAATTTGTTAATCCCTGTTTGGCATAAAAATAACACAAAAAAGGTGACTCAACCGTGGCTAACAAGGGAAATTAGGGATAGCATAAGATCCAAGGAGAGGACATATAAATTGGCCAGAAAAAGCAGCAAACCTGAGGATTGGGACCAGTTTAGGATTCAGCAAAGGAGGACAAAGGGATTAATTAAGAGGGGGAAAATAGAGTATGAGAGTAAGCTTGCAGGAAACATAAAAACTGACTGTAAAAGCTTCTATAGATATGTGAAGAGAAAAAGATTGGTGAAGTCAAGCGTAGGTCCCTTTCAGTCAGAATCAGGGGAATTTATAATGGGGAACAAAGAAATGGCAGACCAATTAAATACATACTTTGGTTCTGTCTTCACAAAGGAGGACACAAATAACCTCCCAGAGATGTTGGGGAACATAGGGTCTAATGAGAGGGAGGAGCTGAATGAAATCACTATTTGTAGGGAAATGGTGTTGGGAAATTGATGGGATTGAAGGCCAATAAATCCCCAGGGCCTGATAATCTACATCCTAGGGTACTTAAGGAAGTGGCCCTAGAAATAGTAGATGCATTGCTGGTCATCTTCCAAAATTCTATAGACTCTGAACAGTTCCTATGGATTGGAGGGTAGCTAATGTAACCCCACTATATAAAAAACGTGGTAGAGTAATAAACGGGGAATTATAAACCGGTAAGCCTGACATCGGTAGTGGGGAAAATGCTAGAGTCCATTATAAAAGATGTAATAGCAAAAGGTAAATCATGCTTGACTAATCTACTGGAATTTTTTGAGGATGTAACTGGTAGAATAGATAAGGGAGAACCAGTGGATGTGGTATATTTGGACTTTCAGAAGACTTTCGATAAGGTCCCGCATAAGAGATTAGCGTGCAAAGTTAAAGCACATGGGATTGGGGGTAAGGTACTGACTTGGATAGAAAACTGGTTGGCAGACAGGAAGCAAAGAGTTGGAATAAACGGGTCTTTTTCCGAGTGGCAGACTAATGGGGTACCGCAGGGATCGGTACTAGGACCCCAGTTATTCACAATATATATTAATGATCTAGACAAGGGAACTAGATGTAATACCTCCAAGTTTGCAGATGACACAAAGCTTGGTGGGCGTGTGTGCTGTGAGGAGGATGCAGAGAAACTCCAGTATGATTTGGACAGGTTGGGTGATCAGGCAGATGCATGGCAGATGCAGTATAATGTGGATAAATGCGAGGTTATCCACTTTGGTGGCAAAAACAGGAAGGCAGATTATTATCTGAACGGCAATAGATTGGGAAAAGGGGAAGTGCAACGAGATCTGGGAGTCCTTGTACACCAGTCGCTGAAGGTAAGCATGCAGGTGCAGCAGACGGTTAAGAAGGCAAATGGTATGTTGGCCATCATAGCGAGAGGATTCGAGTACAGGAGCAAGGATGTCTTGCTGCAGTTGTACAGGGTCTTGGTGAGACCACACCTTGAGTATTGTGTGCAGTTTTGGTCGCCTTATCTGAGGAAGGATGTTCTTGCCATGGAGGGTGTGCAGCGAAGATTCACCAGACTGATACCTGGGATGGCAGGAATGACGTATGAAGAGAGATTGGGTCGATTAGGCTTATATTCGCTAGAGTTTAGAAGAATGAGAGGGGATCTCATTGAAACTTATAAAATTCTAACAGGACTAGACAGACTAGATGCAGGAAGGATGTTCCCGATGGCGGGGGAGTCCAGAACCAGGGGTCACAGTCTAAGGATAAGGGGTAAGCCATTTAGGACTGAGATGAGGAGAAATTTCTTCACCCAGAGAGTGGTGAACCTGTGGAATTCTCTACCACAGAAGACAGTTGAGGTCAATTCATTAAATATATTGAAGAAGGAGTTAGATATATTTCTTAAGGCTAAAGGGATCAAGGGATATGGGGAGAAAGCAGGGACAGGGTACTGAATTTGGATGATCAGCCATGATCATATTGAATGGCGGAGCAGGCTCGAGGGGCCGAATGGCCTACTCCTGCTCCTATCTTCTATGTTTCTATGAAGAAAGACGGGAGGAGGCTCGTGTGGAGCATAAACGCAGGCATGGACTGTTTGGGCCGAATGGCCTGTTTCTGTGCCGTATATCCTGTGTACTCCTATGTAAGATCATTGGGGGACTCCAGAGGTAACGATGCGGGAGTGGGAAGAGAAGCCGTTGCAGATGATTCTCTGGCTACGATTAGATAGATAAGAATGGAACCAGGCGAGTGCAGTCCCACCCAGCTGGATGATGGTGGAGAGGCGTTGGAGGAAGATGGAGTGGTCAACCGTGTCAAAGGCTGCAGACAAGTCAAGAAAAATGAGGAGGGATAGTTTACCTTTGTCACAGCCACAAAGGATGTCATTTGTGACTTTGATGAGAACCGTTTCGGTACCATGGCAAGGGCGGAAACCTGATTGGAGGGATTCAAACATGGAATTGCGGGAAAGATGGGCACAGATTTGGGAGGCGACAACACGTTCAAGGACTTTGGAGAGGAAAGGGAGGTTGGAGATGGGGGCGGTAGTTTGCAAGAACAGAGGGGTCAAGGGTTTGTTTTTTGAGGAGGGGGTGATGACAGCAGATTTGAGGGAGAGGAGGACAGTACCTGAGGAGAGAGAACCGTTAACAGTGTCAGCTCACATGGGAGTCAGAAAAGGAAGTTGGGTGGTCAGCAGTTTGATGGGAATAGGGTCGAGGGAGCAGGAAGTGGGTCTCATGGACAAGATGAGCGCGTACAGGTCATGAGGGGAGATCGGAGAGAAATTGGAGAAAGATGTGAGTTCAGGGCTAGGGCAGGGGGGAACCTTAGAGGAAGTTTGGCTCAGTGGGCTCGGGGAAGGAAGGGAAGTGGCAGAAGCAGCTGAACGGATGGTCTCAATCTTAGAGACAAAGAAGTCCATGAGCTCCTCACACTTGTTGTCGTAGGTGAGGGTGGAGGAGACAGGGAAGAGGGGTTTAAGAAGACGGCTAGCAGTAGAGAATAGAAGCCAGGGTTTATCTTTGCATTCCAGAATGATTCTGGAATAGTGAGCAATTTTGGCAGACGAGAGCAGGACCCGATAATGCTTTATGTGGTCCAGCCACATCTGACAGTCAATGGCTAAACCAGTTGCCCGCCATATCCGTTCAAGTCTGTGTCCCTTGGACTTAAGGGAGCGAAGATGAGGGACATACCAGGGAGAGAATCATAGAATCATAGAAAGTTACAGCACGGAAGGAGGCCATTTCGGCCCATCGTGTCCGCGCCAGCCAACAAAGAGCTATCCAGCCTAATCCCACTTCCCAGCTCTTGGTCTGTAGCCCTGCAGGTTACAGCATCCCAAGTGCACATCCAAGTACTTTTTAAATGTGGTTAGGGTTCCAGACCCCCACAACCCTCTGGGTGAAGAAATTTCCCCTCAAATCCCCTCTAAACCTTCCCCCAATTACTTTAAATCTGTGCCCCCTGGTTTTTGACCGCTCTGCTAAGGGAAATAGGTCCTTTCTATCCACTTTATCTAGGCCCCTCATAATTTTATACACCTCAATAAGGTCTCCCCTCAGCCTCCTCTGTTCCAAGGAAAACAGACCCAGCCTATCCAGTCTTTCCTCATAGCTAAGATTCCCTACTCCCGGCAACATCCTTGTAAATCTCCTCTGTACCCTCTCTAGTGCAATCACATCTTTCCTGTAATGTGGTGACCAGAACTGCACGCAGTACTCTAGCTGAGACCTAACTAGTGTTTTATACAGTTGAAGCATAGCCCCCCTGCTCTTGTATTCTATGCCACGGCTAATAAAGGCAAGCATTCCGTATGCCTTCTTAACCACCTTATGTACCTGGCCTGCTACCTTCAGGGATCTGTGGACATGCACTCCAAGGTCCCTTTGTTCCTCTACGCTACTCAGTGTCCTACCATTTAATGTGTATTCCCTTTCCTTGTTAGCCCTCCCCAAATGCATTACCTCACACTTCTCCGGATTGAATTTCATTTGCCACTCTTCTGCCCACCTGACCAATTTATCGATATCTTCCTGCAGTCTACAGCTTCCTTCTTCAGTATCAACCACACAGCCGATTTTAGTATCATCTGCAAACTTCTTAATCATACCCCCTATATTCAAGTCTAGATCATTGATATATACCACAAAAAGCAAGGGACCTCGTACTGAGCCCTGCAGAACCCCACTGGAAACAGCCTTCCAGTCACAAAAACACCCATCAACCATTACCCTCTGCTTCCTGTCTCCGAGCCAATTTTGAATGCAACTTGACACTTTGCCCTGGATCTCATGGGCTTTTAACTTTGTGATCAGTCTGCCATGTGGAACCTTATCAAAAGCCTTGCTAAAGTCCATATACACTACATCAAACGCACTACCCTCATCTACCCTCCTTGCTACCTCCTCAAAAAATTCAATCAAGTTTATCAGACATGACCTTCCCTGAACAAATCCGTGCTGAGAGGCCAGGGTGAGACAGAGTAATTGTTTTAATAGGGACTGGGGCATCAAAGGTGGTGGTGAGGGTGCGGGTGAGCAGATCGGTAGCTGCAGAAATGTCGTGGTGAATGGAGGGCCAAAGGCTGGACAGTTGGGATTTCGTAAGTGCAGTTGTAAGAGAGATTGGAGAGAGTTTTTTCCAGGGGCGGACACAGAAGGAAGTAGCTTTGGGGGGAGGTGGGGTGGGTGGAAGCGGAATGTGGGTGGAGAGAGATATGAGGAAGTGGTCAGAGATGGCCTCATCTGCGATTGACATGATGGGAGTAGCGGGGCCACGAGAGATGGCAAGGTTGAGGGAGTGGCCGTGAATATGGGTTGGGGAGTTTACATGGCGGGAGAGATTAAGGGAGGATAGGAGGCTAGTGAACTCGGGAGAGAGAGAGCATGATGAATTGAGATGGAGGTTGAAATTACCGAGGATGAGAAGTCGTTCGGTGCAGAGGCTGAGTGGGGAGAGCAGTGAAAATATCTCAGTAATAACATTTTTACGGTACTTGGGTGGGTGGTAGAGAACGAGAATTTTAAATGAGAGGTGAGAGGGTTGGTATAAGGTGAGATGCTCAAAGGAGGAGAAGGTGCCGGATGAGTAGGGGGACAGACCAAGGTGTGATTTGGTGATGAGAGCCACACTGCCACCACGGCGGTCTGAGCGGGGCAAGTGGTGGAAGGTATGGCCAGGCAGGGAGGCTTCATTTAAGGGTAAGGTGTCATCACCCCTCAACCAAGTTTCCGTCAGGGCCATGATATCGATGCAGTCATCCCCGATAAGCTCATGGGTGGCAAGGGCCTTGTTCGCAAGTGAACGGACATTCTGGAGGGAGATGCAGAGAGTGTCAGTGATGGCTGCCCCACTGCCAGCGTCGACAGGGTCAGCACTGAGAGGGGTGAGTTGGATGGGAGGAGATTGGCAAGATTAGTTCCCAACGGGCGCGCTGGGTGGGAAGGTCAGCGAGAGAGTAGGATGAGACTGTTGGGGTTGCTGCTCGTGAGGAGGCAGCGACGAGTGCCACACAGCATAGATCCAAATAATTATATTAAAAAAATAATTACCAAAATGATCAAATAGACTGGGCCCAAGAAGCTCCACACAAACCCATTCTCTATCTGTAGCCAGCAGCTGGAATTCAAAGAGAAACATGTTGAGAAAAATTGGTTAGAATTCAAAGATTAATATTAATTAAAAACTGTGAGTATGAGGGGACTGGGTGGCGCTATGGGTCAGACACTGACCTTTCACCTCTAGGACCTGGGTTCCAATTCAGCCCAGACCACAGGTGTGGTAGTCTCCTGAGTCTGCCGGCTGGGAAGGTCCTATGTGAGGTACCTGGGGCAGTCTCAATCCACTGCCTCATGGGCAAGGGTTCGCACTTCAACACTGCCCCCCACTTTGCCATTTGGCAGAGTCAGGATGGCTTGACGGGGAAATGGAAATCATCAGGTGGTGCTTTCCCGTCTAAAGTTGGGGTTGATGCACTCGTTTCCTTGCTCAACCGTTTGAGTGAGGCAATGGAGACATGCTCAGCTCCTGTGGTACTTTTCCAAGTGTGAGGTAGGGCCTTCAGGAGAGATGGGGAGAACGCTGAAGGACAGCAATTATCAGAGCTAAAAATAATTGGCTAAATTATCACAGCAGAATCGGGGTAAAACAATAAACTATTTACTTTCTCTGTGATCCGTATCCATTGGGGTATACTGCTGCAGAAACTGCCACGATCAGTGCGGGGGACCCATACCCCAGTGGGTAGATATACTTCCCAATGTTACTTGAACGGGACACCCTCATCTTCTTCAGGTTCCTGACCATCAGGTAAAGCTGTGTTGACTCCAAACTCATCCAAGCAAATGCCGTCAGAAACAAGTAATGTAAACATCCCGCTACGATTCCACACATCGTCTGGAAACAAAAATAATGTGTGAGACTCCCAGGCAGGAATATAGGAGCAGGAGGAGGCCATTGAGCCCCTTGGGCCTGCACTGCCAATCAATTACATCATGGCCGATCTGCACATCAACTCCACCTAACAGAAATCTATCGATCTCAGTCTTGAAAGCTCCAATTGACCCCCAGCATCTACAGCCTTTTGGGGGAGAGAGTTCCCGATTCCCACTACCCTTGTGTGAGACAGTGCTTCCTAAGTTCCGTCCTCAATAGCCTAGCTTTAATTTTAAGATTATGTCCCCTTGTTCTTGATTCCACATCAGAGGAAATAGTTTCTCTCTATCTAACCCATTGAAACCTTTTAACATTTTAAACACCTCAATCAGATCACCCCTCAATAATCTACACTCAACGGAATACAAGCCTAGTCTATTCAACCTGGCCTCATAATTTAACCCTTTCAGCTGCTCCTTCTCCAAGATGAAATTCTAGGAACTCATTGTGAAAATCATTGACCAATAGTTTTCTTAAATTGGGATTACTTGTTCCACACTCAGACCATCTCATTTCTTTTTGTTGGTCTTTGCTCCCCACCTCTTCTGAAGGTGCCGACTCTGGGCAAGGTTCCATGGGTGCTGATCGCACTCCTGTACCTCGCCCCGAGTGGACATTCTTCATGGGTCCGCTTTGACAGTGCGTGCGCATGTCAGCCAGTTGTTTGGTGATGGAGGACATCACAGCTGAACTTCATCCTGTCCTCAGACAGTATCCATCGTCACGACCTTCCCAGCTGGGGTCACAGGATAGCGAGCAGCGACAGGAATCCTGCTTGACATTTCCAGTCCTTAATCTAGGACGTTGAGGGCAACTGTGCCTCCACAGGTGGGATTATCTAACTCAGTACAAACTCGGTATAGATCCCGGGACATTCTGGTCTGTATGGGGGTCATTTTAACTTTGGGCAACGGTGCAACACGGGCGATATCGAATTGGCCGCCCGTTATACACCCGTTATACGCCCGCCCGAATTTCCCTTACATTGAAGTCAACGAAGGGATAAATTAGACGTGTCCCTGTGCCACACTGGAGGGCGGGGGAGGGGATGTATATTGCCCCGCTGAGTCATCGGGGAAACTTTTATTGATTATTAATAATAAACCCAATTACTCCAATTGATTACTCCATATACTTCACTCTGGGATTCCCTCCCTAAACCTCTCCGCCTTTCTCTCTCCTCCTTTAAGACGCTCCTTAAAACCGACCAAGGTTTTGGTCGCCTGTCCTAATATCTCCTTACATGGCTCGGTGTCAGAGTTTGTTTTATAATCGCTCCTGTGAAGCACCTGGGGACGTTTTACTACGTTAAAGGCGCTGTATAAAGACAAGTTGTTGGTGGATACTCTCTGACCTGCAGTGATACTATCCCAGGTTGAGCTGCCTCGTGCGCTGCTGGCTGTGGGGGGGTCGCTTACCCGGTTTCCGGTTCTGTCAATCCCGACGATGAAGAGCAGCTCCGCCAGGAAGAGACTCACACACAGCTGCGTGTGGGTGGCGGTTATGGCATTCCTAGCCTGCGAGCAGAAGACGAATGTGCTGACAGCAACCACGAGACACGCCAGAGATATCGGAATCCCAATGAACGTAATTACAGAGAGGGTGCCATGGGAATAATCCTGTAACTGAACGGATAAGGAACAACCTATTAGATTTAAAGAAATTGGCAACAAAATGTCACAACGGCTTAGTGGGTAGATGCACTGCCGGGTGCGGACGTGAATCAAAAGGCCAAGAAAAGATTCCCAGGCCTGTCAACACCCTCCCCATCCACATGCTCACTGTCCTTCCCAACCGCAATTAACGCAAAGTTTTGAGGTGAGGCTCAAAACAGACAAGAGGCGACATTTCTTCCCCAATCAATAAGGCCAATTAAGTTACCCATGATACATTGCTAGGCAAACGTATCTAACAGACATACCCCCCCACCATGTCCCAATGTCCTTCCCTCACGGGGGTCCTTGTCAAGATCAAGCGAGCTTTTACCCTTCTGCTCCACAGGAGGTTTCTGTCCTCCCTGAACTCACCTTAGGACACCTGCGTTACCGTGTGACAGGTGTACCGCCCCAGACAAACTCCCCACCTGCCACTGCCCCCGGAGTGGGTCACGCCCGGAATCAGCTCTTCTACGAATAATTTAGCACCAGGCTCCCCACAAGCAGGCTATGCGTAAACGGGAGAGAGGCGCCGCCCATCCATCCGCACTCCAGCCCGAAACAACGGCACTACACCCCAACCGGAGTCGGCTATCCCAGGCCAACTGGTGATCCGTGGCGCTAGGGTATCGTTCCGTTCAGGGGGGATTCTGACTTAGAGGCATTCAGTCATAATCCCACAGATGGTAGCTTCGCACCATTGGCTCCTCAACCAAGCACATCCACCAAACGTCTGAAGCTGCGGTTCCTCTCGTTCTGAGCAGGATTACTGTTGCAACAACACATCATCAGTCAGGTAAAACTAACCTGTCGGTGAGACCCCTCTTAAAGGACTGTAGCATATATGTAGTTACCACATCCAACTAAAATCATGAAGGGTTTAGACAGAGTAAATAAAGAGAAACTGTTTCCAATGGCTGAAGGATTGATAACGAGAGGGCACAGATTTAAGGTGATTGGCAAAAGAACCAGAGGCGACATGAGGAAAAACTTTTATACACACCGAGTGGTTAGGATTTTGAATGCGCTGCCTGATAGGGCGGTGGATACAGATTCAATAAAAGTGTTCAAAAAGGAATTGGATAAATACTTGAAGGAGAAAAAATTGCAGGGATATGGGGACAGAGCGGGGGAGTGGGACTCACTGGATTGATCTTCGAAAGAGCCGGCACAGACTCGATGGGCCGAATGGCCTCTTTCTGTGCTGTACTGCTCTATGATTCTAACAGCCTGTTCCAGAGGCTACTCCCTGGCATCTCACCTGACCCATTGAGGACCTCACCCACCTGTCGGCCAGCTGACGGGATTGGGTGCAATGCTGGTTTAACACCTCGCCTGATTTTACTCTCCACTGAAGTCATATCGGGCGGAGTGTAAATCCGGCATTTCACCCGATCCCATGGCTTTCCTGCCTGGTCAGTTAGGCTGAAATTGTCCCCTTTGCCTCTGTATTTTATAAACTCACCCTGTAGTCTGACTCTCATTATCTCTGTCAAATATCTATTATAATTCTTTGATCATTTTGACATTCTCAACCTTATAATGCCTGAGCCTAAATGTTATTGAGCCCTGAGGGACTCCACCAGTAACCAGGACCCGAACTGAATCTTTTCCTTTCAATAACCACTCTCTGCTTAATTAATTTCAACACGTTTCCATCAATGGGCCCCACTTGCCTCCCAACAGCCCAGCGTATGTTTATTTCTTGGGCGCAAAGCAAAGGACAAAGAGGCGGAGACCTGTGCCATAGAAATATAGAACATAGAAACATAGAAAAATAGGAGCAGGAGTCGGCCATTCGGCCCTTCGAGCCTGCTCCGCCATTCAATATGATCATGGCTGATCCTCTATCTCAATACCATATTCCCGCTTCTCCCCATACCCCTTGATGCCTTTTGTTTCTGACTGTAAGGGACCTACATTTGTCTTTACTAATCTTTTTCTTTTTCTTTTTAAATACTTGTAGAAGCTTTTACAATCCGCTTTTATGTTCCTTGCAAGTTTACTCTCATAATCTATTTTTCCCCTCTTAATCAATCTCTTGGTCCTTTTTTGCTGAACTCTAAACTATTCCCAATCCTCAGGCTTGCTACTTTTTCTGGCAACTTTATATGACTCCTCTTTGGATCTAATACTATCCTTAATTTCTTTTGTTAGCCATGGTTGGGCCGCTTTTCCTTTTGTGTTTTTGCGCCAGAAAGGAATGTATAACTGTTGCAATTCGTGCATTCATTCCTTAAATGTTAGCCATTGCCTATCCACCATCATGCCTTTTAATGAAGCTCCCCAATCTATCATAGCCAACTCACTCCTCATACCATCGTAGTTTCCTTTGTTTAGATTTAGGACCCTAGTTTTGGATTAGACTTCTTCACTTTCCATTTTAATGAAGAATTCTATCATGTTATGATCACTCTTCCCTAAAGGACCCCGCACAACAAGATTATTAATTATCCTCTTCTCATTGCACAATACCCAATCTAGGATAGCCTGTTCCCTAGTTGTCTCCTCAACGTACTGGTCTAAAAAACCATCTCGCACACACTCCAGGAATTCATCCTCCACAGTACTTTTGCTAATTTGGTTTGGCCAGTCTATATGTAGATTAAAGTCACCCATGATTACTGTAGTACCCTTGTTACATTCATCTCTGATTTCCTGTTTGATGTCATCCCCTACATTACCACTACTGTTTGGAGGCCTACAGACAACTCCCACCAATGTTTTCTGCCCCTTGGTGCAGGGTTTCTGCCTCCTTCACTCTCCACGTGCACTTCCTATGGTTTTCCTAAGAGGAACACCTTTACCTGAAGAGGGCGGAGACATGTAAATAACATGGTAATGAGACAGGAGTGACATCGGCCCACCTCTCACCCCATCGTCCTGGGCCTCTGTTTGACTCCAGGCCTGAAGGCATTGACTCTTAGTACATGTGACCAGCTGCCTGAGATGGAAGGATCTCAGAAGGAGCAGGCAGCAATATCCTAAAAGATCGAACTTGCATTTAAACATCAAGGTTCCATCTGCCCTCTCATATGGACATAAAAGATCCCACGGCACTATTTCGAAGAAAAGCAGAGTAGTATTCGCGACGTTGTTTTCACTATGTCTCAAACTCTGGAAGATAAGCATGTGAACTACAGCAAAACACGATACCTTCTCACTAAATGCCATCAAAATTGCAAAGCTGGACAAGTGATCACATTGACACGTGGTGTGAGTGCCATTGGAATCCACCAGCTTACAGCCGGTTGGAGACCAGTGACTCCCACTCGTTGTGTGACTCCAGTAGACGCACAGCAATCGCCCACCAACTGTTGGATCCTGTAGAAAACAATGTAGATCTATTAGCTGCCAGTCCAGCTCCGAGTGGTGCTTTAAGAACATAAGAACATAAGAAATAGGAGCAGGAGTAGGCCAATCGGCCCCTCGAGCCTGCTCCGCCACCCACAGGGCCTTGACCGATCCGAACTCAGCCTCATGTCCAATTTCCTGCCCGCTCCCTGTAACCCCTAATTCCCTTTACTTCTAGGAAACTGTCTATTTCTGTTTTAAATTTATTTAATGATGTAGCTTCCACAGCTTCCTGGGGCAGCAAATTCCACAGACCTACTACCCTCTGAGTGAAGAAGTTTCTCCTCATCTCAGTTTTGAAAGAGCAGCCCCTTATTCTAAGATTATGCCCCCTAGTTCTAGTTTCACCCATCATTGGGAACATCCTTACCGCATCCACCCGATCAAGCCCCTTCACAATCTTATATGTTTCAATAAGATCGCCTCTCATTCTTCTGAACTCCAATGAGTAGAGTCCCAATCTACTCAACCTCTCCTCATATGTCCACCCCCTCATCCCTGGATTAACCGAGTGAACCTTCTTTGTACTGCCTCGAGAGCAAGTATGTCTTTTCTTAAGTATGGACACCAAAACTGTATGCAGTATTCCAGGTGCGGTCTCACCAATACCTTATATAACTGCAGCAATACCTCCTTTGTGAGAGAACGAGGAACGGGCGGTCAGAGGGAACGAGGAATGAGCGGTCAGAGGGAACGAGGAATGAGCGGTCAGAGGGAATGAGGAATGAGCGGTCAGAGGGAACGAGGAATGAGCGGTCAGAGGGAATGAGGAATGAGCGGTCAGAGGGAACGAGGAATGAGCGGTCAGAGGGAACGAGGAATGAGCGGTCAGAGGGAACGAGGAATGAGCGGTCAGAGGGAACGAGCGGTCAGAGGGAACGAGGAATGAGCGGTCAGAGGGAACGAGGAATGGGCGGTCAGAGGGAACGAGGAATGAGCGGTCAGAGGGAACGAGGAATGAGCGGTCAGAGGGAACGAGGAATGAGCGGTCAGAGGGAACGAGCGGTCAGAGGGAACGAGGAATGAGCGGTCAGAGGGAACGAGGAATGAGCGGTCAGAGGGAACGAGGAATGAGCGGTCAGAGGGAACGAGGAATGAGCGGTCAGAGGGAACGAGGAATGAGCGGTCAGAGGGAACGAGCGGTCAGAGGGAATGAGGAATGAGCAGTCAGAGGGAACGAGGAATGAGCGGTCAGAGGGAACGAGGAATGAGCGGTCAGAGGGAACGAGCGGTCAGAGGTAACAAGGAATGGGCGGTCAGAGGGAACGAGGAATGAGCGGTCAGAGGGAACGAGGAATGGGCGATGTGAGGGAACGAGGAATGAGCGGTCAGAGGGAACGAGGAATGGGCGATGTGAGGAGCACGTCAACAATTTACTGATCAGTCATTCAAATCTGCGATGCACTGCTCAAACCGTCAGTCCCTGTTACAGAAAAAAAACAAGGACAAACAAATTCGGTGCCTCTGTGGGTGGCATTCTTACCTCTGAGTCTTGGGTTCGAGTCCCACTCCAGAGAATTGAACACAGAATCTAGGCCGACACTCCAGGGCAATACTGAGGGAAGCTGCACTGATGGAAGCGTGGTCTTTCACATTAAACGTTAAAATGTAACAGTGTACTCACTGTTGTAATGTAGTAAACACGGCAAGTTCCACAAACAGCAATGAAATAAATGACCTGCTAACGTGTTTTAGTGATGTTGGTTGAGGGATAAATATTGGGCCCAGGACACTGGTGATAACTCCCCTGCTCATCTTTCAAACAGTGCCATGGGATCTTTTACATCCACCTGAGAGGGCAGTTGGGGTTTGGTTTAATGTCTCATCTGAAAGACGGCACCTCAGACAGTGCAGCACTCCCTCAGTACCGCACTGAAGTGTCGGCCTAGATTTTGTGCTCATAATGTCATGGGGCCTGTAACATTTCCCTGACCTATTGGAACAGGAAGATGGGTCCTCACTTTAATGACCTTGGCTTCATCCAAATAATGGCATCTCCCTACAATGAACAGTTTTGCATTTGGGTGTCATTCTAGAATATGTTTTTAATTCATGGAATGGAGTTTAAACCCACAATCTTCTGGCTCGGAGGCCAGAGTTCGACCAACTGAGCCAAACTGGCAGGTCAAATACACTATAGTGCAGGTAAACATTTTAGGAGCAGGAAAGAGTTCTTTGGTCCAACAAGCCTATCCCTTTTCCACAGGTCAACTTATTCAGCTTATCAACCTATCCCTCAATCCCTGCTCTCGAGAATCACGTTCAATCGCACCATGTCGACGGTACTTTACCAATAACACTTGGTCCGTAGGATCTCACAGACTGCTGCCGATCACCTGAGGGGGTTGGAGAGGAATTTTCCAGATTATTTTTTCCTTTATTGGCCCAGAGTTTTTCTATGTTTTTTTTTGCCTCTCCCACAAAACAACATGGCTGCGGGAGGGTAGGAGACATCTGGTCATGATGCTCTCCAGCCATGGTGAGTGTGGGGCAGGCTTGATGGACCAGCTGGTCTTTACCTGCCTGTCATTCTCGTATACTCCACCCCTGCCTCAGCTCACCAGCTGCTGCAAACCCTCCTCCATGCCTTTGCTACCTCTAGACTTGACTATTCGAACACTCTCCTGCTCGGCCTCCCATCGTCCACCCTATATAAACTTGAGCTCATCCAAAATTCAGCTGCCCGTGTCTAACTGGCACCAAGTCCCGTTCACCCATCGCCCCTGTGCTCACTGACCTACAATAGCTCCCAGTCTGACAATGCCTCGATTTTTAAATTCTCATCCTTGTGTTCAAATTCCTCCATGGTCTCACTCCACCCTATCCCTGTAACCTCCTCCAATCCTACACCCCACCCCCCCCTGAAATCTCTGCGCTCCTCCAATTCTGGCCTCTTGCGCATTCCTGGTTTTAATCGCTCCACTATTGGTGGCCGTGCCTTCAGCTGCCGAGGCCCCAAGCTCTGGAATTCCCTCCTAAACCTCTCCGCCTCTCGCTCCTCCTTTAAGATGCTCCTTAAAACCGACCTCTTTGACCAAGCTTTTGGTCATCTGTCCTAATATCTCCTTATGTGGCTCGCTGCCAAAGTTTGTTTGATAATCGCTCCCATGAAGCGCCTTGGGATGTCTAACTATGTTAAAGGCGCTAAATAATTGCAAGTTGTTGTTGTTGTTATAGTGCTGAACTGATCCCATTAACTTCACAAACCTCTTTATGTTTTAGAATGAAGTTTGCAGCTCCGGCCAAGCTGGAGCTGGCTGAGGATCCCACAGCGGCTGAAATGACTCTCGAGTGCAGCTGAACGTCTTTATACTTGTCGGTGGTTTCCTTGTTTTCGTAGCGTGCTCCGTGCAGGAGGGAATCCATGTTGTTGTACACGATGAAAGCAACAGCAACAAGACCTGGGACCGGTATGAGTTACAGACTTTAGCAACACCAGAAATACAATGAGGTACAGTAATAGATGGGCACTGCAGCAAGGCTCCTTCCACAGCACCCTGCAAACCCGCGACCTCCACCCCATCCACCACCTTAAACATTCACTCCCTCCACCACCGGCACACCGTGGCTGCAGTGTGTACCATCTACAGGATGCACTGCAGCAACTCGCCAAGGCTTCTTCAACAGCACCTCCCAAACCCGTGACCTCTACCACCTAGAAGGACAAGGGCAGCAGGCGCCTGGGAACACCACCACCTCCAAGTTCCCCTCCAATTCACACACCATCCTGACTTAGACATATATCGGCCGATCCTTCATCGTCGCTGGGTCCAAATCCTGGAACTCCCTCCCTAACAGCACTGTGGGAGCACCTTCACCACACGGACTGCAGCGGTTCAAGAAGAAGACCCACTACCACCTTCTTGAGGGCAACTAGGAACGGGCAATAAATGCTGGCCTTTTGAAAAAATTCGGGCTATGGGGAGAGAGCAGGGCAGTGGGACTAGTTTTATATTGTTCTTGTAAAGAGTCAGCACAGAAATGATGGGCCAAATGGCATTCACCTGTGCTGTAAACCTCTACGGTTTCATATTGGTTGGGTTATATTTAGAGATGGGTTAAACAAGGCAAAGTTACCCTCTGAGGGTAAGAGATCGGAGGATTGAGTTCACCAGCAGAACTTCTGCATCCCATATAATGGCCAATTGAAAAAATGTCATTCGAAAAGATTAAGAGATACTTGTATAAATTGACCTAATAATCAATGATGAACAAGAGCCATTAAAAAAGTGTTGTTGTAGTGGATCCCAACCATTGCTGTCCTTGGACTAAGGAGGGGAACATCAGCCAGGTTGTTCTTGACCGCTATCCAGTGCCCCCTGCTAGCCAGTGTGAGCATGTGTGGAAATGTGGTCAAGCTCGGCTGTGATACGCCGCCCACAGTGGAATAGCACACCCACACTCACTATCCAGGTACACATATGAAAAGTGGCCAATGTGGGCAAGGTCCCACAGGGCTGCTGGCACCCATGAAACCCAACCCAAATATGGAGTCAGCACCTTCTGGAGAGGAGTGGTGGGAGAAAAGACTGAAAAGGGTAACTAACTTTACCAGTCATTTTGGAGCCCGAGACTGTTCTCCAAGAAATGTCCATCGCATCGCCCTTGGCCTGCAGTCTCACTCTATCATCTGTGGGGGTGCTGTTCACATGAATAACTCGTAACTGCAGATCTAAGAGTGAAACAAAAAATCACAAGCTGAACTTGGATGAAATAAAGACCCTTTGGCCCAGGCACTCTCATCCGTCCTGAATATCCACCCTTCTACTTTCCCGTTAGAGCTTTAACTTTGACCTGGTTTATGTGTCTCTTGTATCAAGCGTGTTTGATGCAGAATCATGCATGGTCTTCCCATGCGCTGGAATGAAGAAAGTCATGATTCCAGAAAGACACATGAAGGACGTTTTCCCTTTCCGTGTGCTGTTGGAGCTGTCGTGCGTTTCCAGAACTTTCTGTCCTTATTTCTCCGGCCTTGTTCCTAGCTCTGATTCCACTCCAGTTGCCGCACTTTCCTTCCTCCCCTCGTGTTGGAATTGATGCATCATTGCACAACTCCGATTCCGCCCACCATACAGATAACCCCCAGCACATCGCTACTAATGTACAATGTGTACAGTAGCACAAAAGGGAGCGCGACCATCAAACACAGGGCTAACAGGCTGACACCTGCTCCAAGAGATCGATGTTGGCCAATACTTGCTCTTCACAGAATCACACAGCACAGGAGGAGGCCATTCGGCCCATCGTGCCTGTGCCGGCTCTTTGAAAGAGCTCTCCCATTAGTCCCACTCCCTGCTCTTGCCCCGTAGCCCTGCAAATTCTTTTCCTTTCCAAGTATTTATCCAATTCCCTTATGAAAGTTACTATTGAATCTGCTTCCGCCTCCCTTTCAGGCAGCGCATATTATATAACTTGATAAAACTGTGCTTGTCTGAATACCAATTACTGCTGTATTTTCTCTCGTGCCTTGTGAATCGTGTCGATGGCTGCTGTACATTTACCCATTTCCTTGCCGGTGATGTCTTTCAGTCTTTGATCAGCGGAGTTCAGGGCGACTGCAATGGCAGCTCCTTCCACAGCCTGCAGGATCTTGGAGGCTGAATTCAGACGCTCCTCCCGCCCCATGTCCTTCCACGGGGATTCGCCCGTCAGCAGCTGTGTCATAAATAAAATGACATCCTGCGGAAGAAAAATAACCTGTTGAGACGCTCCGCCAAGGACCCGTCTGCCCTCGCAGGTGAATGCAAAAGATCTCATGGCACTATTTCCAAGAAAAGCAGGGGGAGTTCTCCCCGGTCCGGCCCAATATTTATCCCTCACCCAACATCACTAAAACAGACTATCTGGTCATTGCTGTTGTGGGATCTTGCTCCATGTGAACTGGCTGCCGCGTTTCCTACATTTCAACAGTCACAACACTTCAAAGAGTACTTCATTAACTGTGAAGTGCTTTGGGACATCCTGAGGTTGTGAAAGGCGCTATATAAATGCAAGTCTTTCTTGAGGAATGCAATTAGAGTCATTGCGGCACAGAAGGAGGCCATTCGGCCCATCGAATCCATACCTCGATCAGGTCACCCCTCGGCCTTCTCTTTTCAAGAGCCTGTTCGTCCTTTCCTGATAGGTATACCCTCGCATTTCAGGCTACAATTCAAAGGGCAGGTGTGTAAATGTGTTGTGTGGTACAGAGCTGGACAGATTGAGGGGTTCCTGTGTTGAGTCTTTGGTTTGTACAGTCAGCTAAACTCAGCCTGGACTGTGGTAAGGGTTTTGCAATTGGCCCCTTATCATCCTTAGGTTAAAAAGGGGGAACAATCAGCCAGGGCTCCTTCTGATCACCATCCCTACTGGAAAATGCAGCTGTGAGGTTTATCATCGGATCAGAGACTGTCACAGAACAGAAATAGGCCTCGCAGTCCATCAAATCTGCATTGGGGCATTTCTCCAAATGAGCGAGCTAGTCTAATCCCACACCTTGGGAACAATTTTAACACGAAAGAATGGGTGGGTTGGAAACAGACAGGGGGGGAAGTTAAAGTTTAAAAATCTAAAACCCGACCCCGACCCGACCCCACTACAACCCGACCCCGACCGGCCTCCAACCCACCCACTTTCACCTTTCACTCAGGCGGGACGGGGGGGCGGTCAGCCAACCCGCTGCCAGGAGGTGGATGGGCAATTTGAATATGATAATGAGGCCCAGAAGCCTCTGCTTTAACCTGCTGCGCAGGTTTTACTGCAGGCGGCCAAAGATGGCGGGGCTCGGGATTCCCAGTGGCTGCAGCGAGGCAAGCACAGCCTCGGGGAGCAATGCTTGTGGGCCAGGAGGAGCAGGAGTGCTTCCTCCCGGCCCCCCAATCTCCCCACCATCCCGCCCAGGGACAGGGATCGGACCCCCCCGGGGATTGGACCCCCAACCCCTCCCCCTCCCCCGGACCCCGCACCTACCTGACCCTGTGGTGTTCTGGTCCTCGTTCCCTGCCCGGCTGGAAGCCCAGCCTGTCAATCAGGCTGATGTCTGGGTGAGGAAGCTGCCAGTGACGTCAAACTCCACAGCCTGTGGGGTAACCCGTAACTCCGGGTTACCCGCGGCCTACCCGTCCCCCACTCCCCGCGGCCTACCCGCCCCCCACTCCCCGTGGTCTACCCACCCCCCACTCCCCGCGGTCTTCCCACCCCCCCACTCCCCGCGGCCTACCCACCCCACTGCCCGCGGTCTACCCACCCCCCCCACTCCCCGCGGTCTACCCACCCCCCACTCCCCGCGGCCTACCCACCCCCCACTCCCCGCGGCCTACCCGCCCCCCACTCCCCACGGCCTACCCGCCCCCCACTCCCCGCGGTCTACCCACCCCCCACTCCCCGCGGTCTACCCACCCCCCCC
Source organism: Squalus acanthias (assembly GCA_030390025.1). Taxonomy (NCBI): domain Eukaryota; kingdom Metazoa; phylum Chordata; class Chondrichthyes; order Squaliformes; family Squalidae; genus Squalus; species Squalus acanthias. Next base: position 25,793,567 of record CM059445.1, read on the forward strand.
ACCACCCGCTGCCTACCCACCCCCCACTCCCCGCGGCCTACCCGCCCCCCACTCCCCACGGTCTACCCACCCCCCCCACTCCCCGCGGCCTACCCGCCCCCCACTCCCTGCGGTCTACCCACCCCCCCCACCACCCGCGGCCTACCCACCCTCCACTCCCCGCGGCCTACCCACCCCCCACTCCCCGCGGTCTACCCACCCCCCACTGCACCTTGCTTAAGGTAAAAAATCACGGAATTGGGGGTAATATTCTGGCATGGATAGAGGATTGGCTATCTAACAGAAAGCAAAGAGTTGGGATAAATGGTTCATTCTCAGACTGGCAATCAGTAACTAGTGGTGTTCCACAGGGGTCAGTGCTGGGTCCCCAACTCTTTACAATCTATATTAACGATTTGGAGGAAGGGACCAAGTGTAACATATCAAAATTTGCAGATGATACAAAGATGGGAGGGAAAGTAGTGAATGAGGAGGACATAAAAAACCTGCAAGGGGACATAGACAGGCTAAGTAAGTGGGCAGAGATTTGGCAGATGGAATACAACACTGGAAAGTGTGAGGTGATGCACTTTGGCAGGAAAAATCCTAGAGCAATTTATTATCTTAATGGCAAGAAACTGGAGAGTACTGAAGTGCAAAGGGATCTGGGGGTCCTGGTGCACGAAACTCAAGAGGTTAGTATGCAGGTGCAGCAAGTGATTAAGAAGGCAAATGGAATGTTGGCTTTCATTGCTAGGGGATAGAATATAAAAATAGGGAGGTATTGCTTCAGTTGTACAAGGTATTGGTGAGACCGCACCTGGAATACTGCATACAGTTTTGGTGTCCTTACTTAAGGAAAGACATCCTTGCTCTCGAGGCAGTGCAAAAAAGGTTCATTCGGTTAATCCCGGGGATGAGGGGGTGGTCATATGAGGAGAGGTTGGGTAGATTGGGACTCTACTCATTGGAGTTCAGAAGAATGAGAGGCGATCTTATTGAAACATATAAGATTGTGAAGGGGTTGGATCGGGTGGATGCGGGGAGGATGTTCCCGATGACGGGTGAGACGAGAACTAGGGGACATAGTCTTAGAATAAGGGGCTGCTCTTTCAAAACTGAGATGAGGAGGAACTACTTCACTCAGAGGGTGGTAGGTCCATGGAATATGCTGCCACAAAAAGCTGTAGAAGCTACAACATTAATTAAATTTAAAACAGAAATAGACAGTTTCCTAGAAGTAAAGGGCATTAAGGGTTACGGGGAGCGGGCAGGAATTTGGACATGAGTCTAGGTTCGGATCGGTCATGGCCCTGTGGGTAGTGGAGCGGGCCCAGGGACTGTGTAGCCTGATTCTGCTCCTATTTCGTGTGTGCAATTCTGTTAGATGCAGGAGATGGTTCTGTGATAGATAGTAGATTGGCGGTTAGGATCAGATCAGCCATGATCTTATTGAATGGCGGAGCAGGCTCGAGGGGCCGATTGGCCTACTCCTGCTCCTATTTCTTATGTTCTTATGTTCTTACCCACCCCCCCCACTCCCCGCGGTCTACCCACCCCGCACTGCCCGCGGCCTACCCACCCCCCACTGCCCGCGGTCTACCCACCCCCCCCCACTCCCCGCGGTCTACCCCCCCCCACTGCCGGCGGTCTAACCACCCCCCCCACTCCCCGTGGTCTACCCACCCCCCACTGCCCGCGGTCTACCCACCCCCCCCACCACCCGCTGCCTACCCACCCCCCACTGCCCGCGGTCTACCCACCCCCCCCACTCCCCGCGGTCTACCCACCCCCCACTGCCCGCGGCCTACCCACCCCCCACTCCCCGCGGCCTACCCACCCCCCACTCCCCGCGGCCTACCCACCCCCCACTCCCCGCGGTCTACCCACCCCCCCGCGGCCTACCCACCCCCCACTCCCCGCGGCCTACCCCCCCACCCCCCCCCCCCCCCCCACCACTCCTACTCCGGGCGGGTGGGAAATGACAAAATCCAGCCCCTTGTCTCTAAAGTTCCTTTTTCTCAAGCAACTGCCCAATTCTTTTACAAAATAACGTATGGATTCTTGTTGAACAATGGTATGTTGCCGAGCATGCCACCATCCGATGTGTCGAGACATTTTCCTAACCTTCCCTTTTTGTAACTGCCTTCAGTTTGTACCTTTCAATATTGTTTCGTTCATAAATGGAAACAGTCGATCACTTTTTAGTCTAATATGACCCCTCATAATCTTGAAGGCCTCTATCAGGTTACCCTTTAACCTGCTCGAGTCTAGTGAGAGAAAGAAGCCCTAAGCGCTGACGTTGGATGGAATCAGGCTCAACAGTGATACCCAAGACCTGACTGAATAGCCTGTCGACCTTCGCTGCCCTGGTTCAGATGTGAGGGTTTTCCACTGGGACAAGGTACCAGAAGTCATTGAGAGTTGTGCAATTGTACTTCAGCAAGAAGTCAACAGCTTCAGGAGAAAGAAAGAGACAATCCAAGTTGGGGGAGGATGGCCAAACATGAGATAATTTTCCTTAAGCACTTTAGGAAAGATGTCAAGCCCTTGGAGAGGGTGCAGATGAGATTTACTAGACTGGTACCAGGGATGAGGAACTTCAGTTACATGGAGAGACTAGAGAAGCTGGGATTGTTCTCCTTAGAGCAGAGAAGGTTATAGCGAGATTTAATAGAGGTGTTGAAAATTATCAGGGGTTTTGATAGAGTAAATAAGGAGAAACTGTTTCCCATGGCAGAAGGGTCAGTAACCAGAGGACACAGATTTAAGATAATTGGCAAAAGAATCAGAGACAAGATGAGGAGAAGGGTGGTGGAAGCAGATTCAATAGTACCATTCAAAAGGGAATTGGATAAATACTTGAAGGGAAAGATTTTGCAGGGCTCTGGGGGAAGAGCCGGGGAGTGGGACTAATCGGCACAGGAACAATGGGCCAAATGGCCTCCTTCTGTTGGTGCTGAATCATTCTATGAACTGAAGATCTCCAGCTTCCCAAAGCAAACCTGCTCAAATCACGGGCGCTAACACAGTGTATTCTAAATTCTGAATTCGAGGGACAGTATTAAAGGATGATGGGTCACACCTCACCTCAATTAGTAATCCGTTGGCAGGTTTATGGCACAGTTTGTCAACTAGCCAACTGGCGTTCGTCATCATAGAACAAAATAATCCACCAGGCGAAGCTGGCTAGGGAAAAAGAAGAGGAAAGTTTTAGTTTAGATGCGCCAAGCTCTACTTGTTGTTTATTACAAGATGTGCTGCTTGCTGGCACCCTCTATGGTTAGCATGAAGAACTCGATGAAGTACTTTTGACAGTAGTCTCATTTCCCACAATACATCAGTGACTGCACTTCTAAAGCACTTCATTGGCTGTAAAGCACTTTGGGATGTCCGGTGGTTGTGAAAGGCGCTATAGAAATGCAAGTCTTTCTTTAGTTACCAGCAGTATATGCAAAACGATGGCCAATGACTCCGTTTGGTGGCATTGCTCTGCTCTGTTAGCTCCAGTCATCATTGCATGAGTGTTTGCTGCTCCCTTTAACCAACACACGGCCTCTGATATACAAAGAACATTTGTGTAAAACGCACCATTTTCACAATTGAAACTTCAATAATGAGCAAAGCTTATCACGGCCTGATTTACAACGAGGTGAGTAGAATTAGGCCACTGCCCAGTGGGGGCTGAACCATCGCGAGTTGGAGTCTCTGGTCCCTGATCTCAGCCACGCTGGTAATAAAGGGCCTATGCAAGTTGACCCAAAGACCGGTCGAAAAGGCCAGCCAGGGTTCCTGCTCCTGATCACCATCCAAAGGCCCTGCTGGTAAGTATTCATGCGCGTGCGGGGATAGGATGACCCCCATGAGTGAATAGCCGGCTGTGCCACTCACTGCCCAGGCTCACGGTCGAGGAATGGTCAGTTGGGTGACCAGCGACTTTAGGAGAGGACGGGGACACGGCCCCAAATTTGTGAAGGAAATGCCATTTCAAAATTCATTGAGGTCGGTAATGCTGATGAACCTACCTGCTCTGGTGCTGCTGACAGGCTGGGATCACATTGTCCAACAGCAGAATCATTGTGGCTTCTGACGTCGGCGAGAGGGTTAGAAGACGGGGCAGAGGCTGAAACAACAGCACATTAGAAATATAGTTCAATGCCTTTATCTTATCTGCGGACCCTTTTTACCAGGGGAATCTGAATGGCTGTTAAAGTGAGCGATATTAGTGCGGGAAGTAGAATGCTTTGCATTTCAGGCCCTCAGTCCCAGGTCAGGTACATCAGGTAGGCAGAGAGTAAACTCCCTCCACTCTGCTGACAATCTGCCTCAGTCCCACCAGCATGGAACTTCTCCAGTTCCCGCACAAGACATCCTTTATTAAAGATTCTTTTTCTCAGAATGTGGGCGTCGCTGGCAAGGCCAGCATTTATTGCCCATTCCTAATTACCCTCGAGAAGGTGGTGGTGAGCTGCCTTCTTGAACCGCTGCAGTCCGTGTGGTGAAGGTGCTCCCACAGTGCTGTGAGGGAGGGAGTTCCAGGATTTTGATCCAGCGACGATGAAGGATTGGCGATATATTTCTAAGTCAGGATGGTGTGTGACTTGGAGGGGAACTTGGAGGTGGTGGTGTTCCCATGCACCTGCTGCCCTTGTCCTTCTAGGTGGAAGAGGTCGCGGGTTTGGGAGGTGCTGCCGAAGGAGCCTTGGCTTCCTTTAGCCTTCTCGAGTGAGGCGGACAATTTGGCGGCAATTAGTGGAGGCGCCGTGCCCTAGGCCCAGACCCACAGAGGCTGGCTTGACATTGGCCAAATTTATTTCAACTTTGACCCTTAAAGGCAACAGCAGAGACTTTCAATCCCATCTGTCAGGTTTGGTGGCAAACCAAGGCCCTAGAATTTAAAACCACCGTCAAATCCACTGCACCACACAGTCCCCCCAGATTGAGCCAATTAGGAAAGATTACAAACATGGTTTTAAATTGCGTCGTAGGTCACATGATACTCCTTCGACCTTAAATTCAAAGCAATCATTTTTACCCGGTAAAATTCAACTCAATTGCTAAGTAACATTGCACAGCCACTTCCAAATAAATCGAACTTCAAAAATCCTGTAAACAGCTGCAGGAAAATATGAAATAAATAAGCAGTCAGGGAGCTGTATCACAAAGTTTTAACTAAAGAGGGAGGCGAGGGGACATCAGTGAGCAGCGTGACCGAAACAGGAGCTGAGAGAAAAGGAAATTAAACTGCGAATGCTGGAAATCTGAAATAGAAAAGAGAAAATGTCGGTAGTCGGTCAGGCAGCATTCCCCGCTCGCCGGGAACCTTATACCCTTCCAACCGGAGACCAGCTGATGCTCTTGGCTGAAGTTTGGCTTTTGTTACATAGATTTTACAGTTTATATTTTCTAAACAGAATCCGGGGACACACAGGACGGGAGCACAGCAAAGTCGCCAGGGCGGAAAGTGTAGGTTGTGCAGCGCAGAGAGTCAACATTCTCTAGCAGCCTGTATTTTAACAGTGGCACAGACACACGACACATAATTCCCGCGGATGTGACGTCACACTATTGAAGCGCATTCAGACACAGCCCAGAGATGCCCGACTCCCACACTCCCACCCGCCACTCCCAATCCCACTGCAGCGACGTTCCCAGAGAGTTCAGCTATTACACCAGTGCCTGCAGTAATGGGAATGTAAATGAGCACATCCAGGAAACTGGTGTGCAACTCCCCAACTGAGACATTAAAAGTTAGGGTATTGGTGGACCAGTCTCGTGACCCGGGGACTCTTCCAGGGACATTGTTTGCCCGGGGACACAGTACCTCATGTGGGACTGACCCCGGGACATGGGGATGTACGGTCACCCGAGGTTACAGCAGAGAGACAGGCCAGCCGGCCCAGCAGGTCCGTACCGGGGTTTATGCTCCACACCAGCCTCCTCCCATCTCATCCTCGCAGCATCCTATTCCTTCTAGCTTCCTCTTGACTACACACTTCAAATGGAGCTGGGTTCAGCTTTGTTTTTTTGAATTCATTCTCGGGATGTGGGCGTCGCTGGCAAGGCCGGCATTTATTGCTCGAGAGGTGCTGGTGAGCAATGTGCCCTCTTGGGTTTTTTTGGGTGAGCGGCCCATTCGCTTTACATTGAAGAAGCCGGTTCCGGGCCGCGGGGAACGGCAGAGAGGTGCGGGCGCGCACCTTATCGGGAATGTTGGTGGTGAGCCTTCTCTCGCGGCTTTGATACAACTGAGCAGGCCACACCAGAGGGCAGTTAAGTGTCAACCACTCGGTGTGGGTCTGGAGTCACAGATAGGCCCGGATCGGGTAAGGACGGCAGGTTTCCTTCCCTGAAGGACATTAGTGAACCAGATGGGTTTTTACGACAATCTGACAGCTTCATGGTCACTTTTACTGGCACTAGCTTTAAATTTTCTGATTTTTTTTTTCAAACAATTCAAATTTTCCCTGCTGTGGTGGGATTTAAACTCCCATTCTCTGGATGATGAGTCCAGACCCTCTGCATTACTATTCCAGTAACATAACCACTGTCCCCACAAACACAAATCCATTCCAGTGAAGCTGACACCACTCAGACTCTGGAAGCTACTGGGAGGTTTCATTCCTTCTAATGAAATGCAGCCCAGCCACTGACTCTCATTCCCAGTGACTATACTCAATGGTGTAGAGATTTTGGATTTAATTCATCATTTTGAATTTTTAACTAGTCAGCGACTATTCAATGGCAGCATTCATCTGGACCGACCAAGGCCTCCTGTCAGCTGAGAAATGCTCGTTGGCTTTTGTATTAAAGGACCAGATATGGGGAGGACCTACTGATGGGTGGTCAGTGCTTTAGATCAGTAACAAAAGATAAGGGAATCTCCAGACTTGATAAGGTGCTACATAATTAAAGGTCCTCCATCCTTCCTTTCTGTGCAATATAATTAAACCCTGATTAAACTGGGCTGATTGATCATGCGATGGATGTACAAAGAGTGAGAAAGTAAGATCAGCTCAAGTGTGTCCCTATTACCAGGCTCAGGTGTGTCCCTATTAACAGGCTCAGGTGTGTTTCCATTAACAGGCTCAGGTGTGTTTCCATTAACAGGCTCAGGTGTGTTTCCATTAACAGGAGCTGGTGTGTTTCCATTAACAGGCTCAGGTGTGTTTCCATTAACAGGCTCAGGTGTGTTTCCATTAACAGGCGCTGGTGTGTTTCCATTAACAGGCTCAGGTGTGTTTCCATTAACAGGCGCTGGTGTGTTTCCATTAACAGGTGCTGGTGTGTTTCCATTAACACGCGCTGGTGTGTTTCCATTAACAGGCGCTGGTGTGTTTCCATTAACAGGTGCTGGTGTGTTTCCATTAACAGGCGCTGGTGTGTTTCCATTAACAGGTGCTGGTGTGTTTCCATTAACAGGCTCAAGTGTGTTTCCATTAACAGGCTCAGGTGTGTTTCCATTAACAGGCGCTGGTGTGTTTCCATTAACAGGTGCTGGTGTGTTTCCATTAACAGGCGCTGGTGTGTTTCCATTAACAGGTGCTGGTGTGTTTCCATTAACAGGCTCAAGTGTGTTTCCATTAACAGGCTCAGGTGTGTTTCCATTAACAGGCGCTGGTGTGTTTCCATTAACAGGTGCTGGTGTGTTTCCATTAACAGGTGCTGGTGTGTTTCCATTAACAGGTGCTGGTGTGTTTCCATTAACAGGCTCAAGTGTGTTTCCATTAACAGGCTCAGGTGTGTTTCCATTAACAGGTGCTGGTGTGTTTCCATTAACAGGAGCTGGTGTGTTTCCATTAACAGGAGCTGGTGTGTTTCCATTAACAGGAGCTGGTGTGTTTCCATTAACAGGCTCAGGTGTGTTTCCATTAACAGGCTCAGGTGTGTTTCCATTAACAGGCGCTGGTGTGTTTCCATTAACAGGCTCAGGTGTGTTTCCATTAACAGGCACTGGTGTGTTTCTATTAACAGGCTCAGGTGTGTCCCTATTAACAGGCGCAGGTGTGTCCCTTTTAACAGGCACTGGTGTCTTCCCATTATCAGGCACCGTCGTGTTCCCATTATCAGGCACCGTCGTGTTCCCATTATCAGGCACCGTCGTGTTCCCATTATCAGGCACCGTCGTGTTCCCATTATCAGGTGCCTCCCGCTCTCTGAGTCTTGTATGTACACCAGATGGGATTTCTGTGGAATTTGAAAATGAGAAGTTGCAGCCTAGTTCAGGAATTACACAACCCGTTTTATGGCCATGGTTAACTCAGCCGTATTGGGACATAAAAAGCTTTAAATACCATCGGCTTCTAGGCACCAATGGGTCAGAAAGTCATAGTAACACCAAACTGAAACAGGAGAAGGATCCAATTGATATTTATACAAAGTACAAAGAGAAACTGATCCAATCTCTAAATACTTAAATAATAATCTGTTGACACATTTTTTACGGAATTTTTTTGAAGTATTACGGAATCTAGGAGAAGAACTCCAAAGTTACAAAGAGTAGGAAAAATAAGAAATGATGTCAAGTTTGGGTTTTAGAATACCTGTTAATTTTAGGAGGTAGGGCATCATAGAATCACACAGCACAGGAGGAGGTCATTCAGCCCATTGTGCCTGTGCCGGCTCTGTGAAAGAGCTATTCAATTAGTCCCACTCCCCCGGCTCTTTCCCCAGAGCACTGCAATTTATTTCTTTTCCAGTATTTTTCTAATTCTCTTTTGAAAGTTACTATTGAATCTGCTTCCACAGCCTTTCAGGCAGCACATTCCAGATCACAACAACTCGCTGTGTAAAAATATTTCTCCTCATCTCCCGTCTCGTTCTTTTGCTAATTATCTTAAATCTGTGTCCTCTGGTTACAGATCCCCCTGCCACTGGAAACAGTTTTGCTCTAGCTACTCTATCAAAACCCTTCATTATTTTGTACACCTCTATTAAATCTGCTTTTAGCCTTCTCTGCTCTAAGGTGAACATTCCTAGCTTCCCCAGTCTCTCCATATAACTGAAGTCCCTCATCGCTGTAAGACGGAGGGAGGTGAGGGGTTCCAAAGTTGGGAGGTTCTGGGAAAACAATTAGTTAAGGTATGAAACAGTGCGATGAGCCCAATTGGATGTGGGGAGGAGGAAGACTGTGTAGGACTGCTAGCCTTACCTTGACACCGAGTCTTAGTTAAATCAGAGGAATGTATCTCTCCTGAAGACTCAAATCCTTGGTTGCAGGAGCAGATGTAACTTCCTTCTGTGTTGTGGCAACTTTCGTTTGGCCCACATAATTTATCACCATTATCACACTCGTTAATATCTGAAATAAATGGGAAACTAAAATGCAAATTTACTGCTGAAAGTTACTATTGAAGTATAACATTATATAATATTTACAAATGATTCATTCTCGGGATGTGGGCGTCGCTGGCAAGGCTGGCATTTATTGCCCATCCCTAGTTGCCCTTGAGAAGCTGATGGTGGGCCTTCTTCTTGAACCTCTACAGACTGGGTGGTGAAATATTCAGTGGCTACAAGTAAATTAGTTGAATGGGAATATCAATCTATTTGGTCTCTTTGCATTTAAAAAAGAAAGCCCTGCATTTATATAGCACCTTTCACAACCTCGGGACGTCCTAAAGAGCTTAACAGCCAATGAAGCACTGTTGTAATCGCAGCAGCCAATCTGCGCACAGCAAGGTCCCACAAACAGCAATGTGATAATGACCAGCTAATCTGTTTTTTAGTGATGTAGGTTGAGGGATAAATATTGGCCAGGACACCAGGGATAACTCCCCTGCTGGTCCCTCGAAATAGTGCCATGTGATCTTGTATGGCCACCTGAGAGAGCAGACGGGGCCTCGGTTTAACGTCTCATCCGAGAAACAGCATCTCTGACAGTGCAGCACCCCCTCAGTACTGCAGTGGAGTGTCAGTCTGGATTCTGGAGTGGGACTTCGAACCCACAACCCAGAGGCAAGAGTGCTACCCACTGAGCCACAGCTGACACCAGACAGGTTCCAGCTTTTATATATCATGGGACAAAGGTCTGATGGGGAGAAATTCATTCCAGCCCCGTTTGGGCCGTTAAAACTTCAAAAGCTGAAAAATTAGCGACAGGCACTAATGATGATAGGCTCCCGCGAAATTCAGTTGTAGCGCTCCAAGAGGGAAGCTAAATCAAGCGCTAACCACTTCTCTCAGGGCACTAAAGTCGGAGAGCGGGGCGGTACCAGCAGAGCGCGAGACAAGTTGCAGCGCATTCCAGACGGCACTCTTCAATCACAGAAGCTGCTTCCCTCGCTTAAAGGGAAGGGCCAATACTGCACCAGAAGCTATTTGTCGGCACTGCAGTCTTGCAAGGCGGCTGCCAATACAGCCCCAAACACTGTCACCAAGTGGAGGGCTTGGACATCCTGCAACAATGAAAGAGTGAAAGACTGGTGCAAATAAGAACGGTTCAGCGATCTGAAAAGCATTCCCGTTCATTACCGCTCCCGAAGCGGCCATCCGACTTCACAACACCTCCTCTTGCTGGCGTTGTCAGCGCGAGGCGATAATTGCAGGGGGCGAAAGTCAATTTCACATCCGGGGCGGTAACGGGGCGCTGCGCACTTGATGACGTCACGATCTACGGGGCGCTACAGACCGAGGCGGTAAGTGTTGGCGTCAGCGCAAAACCGCCAGGGAAGTTCGCGGGCGTCACTGATTTCGCCACGCCCGGTCGGTAACCCCTTGGCGTCCCGTTACCGGGCCCCCGCAGGCACTAACAGGAGGCGCAAAGCAGCCGAATTTCTAGCCCTCTCTGTCTAGTAGCTGCAAAGATCTTCTGTCAAATGTCCCAAAGCATCTCCTAGTGGGTATGGACCTCGCAGCTGAATCAAGACTACACGTGCCCGTCTTACAGTTATGGGCACAGAAACACTCCCTAATTTGGTACTAATCTGGTCATCGCACCCCAAAGGCTACAGGATGTGCCAGGATGTGCAATAGAAAAAAATGTGAGTGTATATCGTCAGGGCTACTCTTATGCTTTTGGGGGCCGAGGCAGATTGTTGTGTACTGTACATCGACTGTGCCGCACCAGAATAGGGAGTGTCTGATACTGTCGCAGGGCGCCAAAATGGAATGGGTGCCCCATCCTCAGCTCTAACACGCCTTGCCATGCTGACCAGTTACATGTGAAAGAAATAATTCAAAGAGGAGTCAATATGATTCTTACCGACACAGTCTGTTCTCGTATCAAAGGTAGTCTGACGGCTGGTGGAAGTATACCCATCCTTACAGTTACAGTTGACTCTGATCTGTGTACCGTAACACTCCGTGTTAGCACCACACTCGCTGATAACATGAGATTCATCCCTATCGCAGTCATCATCATCTGCAACAAAGCACAACATAAACAAAAGGTTCCCTTCCTTATCAGGTGATTTAAGATGTACAGTGGGTGACATCAGCAGCTCGGCGCAGGCTGGGGATCAAACAAGGGATGTTCCTGGTCTGTTACTATTAGGGAGCCTGTAACCGCTGTTTTTTTTGGTGTCAGCCGTGGCTCAGTGGGCAGCACTCTCGCCTCTGAGTCAGAAGGTTCTGGTTTCAAATCCCACTCCAGAGACTTGAGCACAATATCAGATTCCACACGCACGCTAACAGCACCCAGCTCAACCTCGCCACCACCTCTCTCGAACCCTCCACTGCTACTGATCTCTCACACAGCTTGTTTGGCATCCAGTATTGAGCAGAGATTTCATCCAATTAAATAATGCGAAGACCGAAGTCACTGTCTTCAGTCCCCGCCACAAACTCCATTCCCTAGCTACCGACTCCATCCCTCTCCCTGGCCACTGTCTGAGGCTGAACCAGACTGTTTGCAACCTCGGCATCCTATTTGACCCTGAGCTGAGCTTCCGACCCCATATCCTCTCCATCACCAAGACTGCCTCCTTCCACCTCCGTAATATCGCCTCGCTCCGCCCCTGCCTCAGCTCATCCACTGCTGAAACCCTCATCCTTGCCTTTATTACCTCCAGGCTCGATTATTCCGATGCTGTCCTGGCCGGACTCCCACCTTCAACCCTCTGTTGAAAGTCTTTCTTTTCTCTAAACTTGAGCTCTTCCAAAACTCGGCTGCCCGTGTCCGAACTCGCACCAAGTCCCGTTCGCCCATCGCCCCTGTGCTCGCTGACCTACATTGGCTCCCGGTCCAGCAACACCGTGATTTTAAAATTCTCATCCTTGTTTTTAAATCCCTCCATGGCCTCGCCCCTCCCTATCTCTGTAATCTCCTCCAGCTCTACAACCCTCCGAGATCTCTGCGCTCCTCCAATTCTGACCTCTTGAGAATCCCCGATTTTAATCGCTCCCCCATTGGCGGCCGTGCCTTCAGCTGCCTGGGCCCCGAGCTCTGGAATTCCCTCCACAAACCTCTCCGCCTCTCTACCTCTCACTCCTTCATTACGGCAACACGGTGGCATAGTGGTTAGCACTGTTGCCTCACAGCGCCAGGGACCCGGGTTCGAATCCGGCCTCAGGTGACTGTCTGTGTGGAGTTTGCACATTCTCCCCGTGTCTGCGTGGGTTTCCTCCGGGTGCTCCGGTTTCCTCCCACGGTCCAAAAATGTGCGGGTTAGGTTGATTTGGCTATGACAAATTGACCCTTAGTGTTAGGGGGACTAAATACGTGGGGTTACGGGGATAGGGTGGGATATGTGTCGGTGCAGGCTCGGTGGGCCGAAATGCCCTCTATCTACACTGTGGGGATTCTGTGATTACGTCGTTCCTTAAAACCTACCTCTTTGATTAAGCTTTTGGTCACTTGTACTAATATCTCTTTATGTGGCTCGGTGTCAAATTTTTCTGATAATGTTCCTGTGAAGCACATTGGGATGTTTTTACTACATTAAGGGCGCTATGTAAATGCACATTGACCACTGACACTTCAGTGCTGGACTGAGGGATTTCTGCAATGTTGCAGGTGCCATCTTTCAGATGGGATGATAAACCCTCCAACAGGGCTGAAGAGGAAAATGAGGGTAGCTGCTGTAGGGACACCATGCCAAGACCACGCTATGCAGAGAGGGACCTTCGAGGGACACAAAAGCCCCTCATAAGGCAGGAGTTGCAGCTTTTTAGGCCTTGACAGAAAACTGAGGCCCACAAAGTTGATGCGCAGGAGCAAGATTGGAGGGAGAGGGCCTTGTGGAGGCCTCCTCTCCAGTTACAGGCATCGGGACCATTACCACTGCGGCTCTGGGCCTACTGCCAACCATCAGGCGGTTCCAGGGAGTGGCATAAACACGTGAGGAAATGGGGGTTGGCTGGCTCCCACCCCCGTCACCAGCAGCCAGTGGGAGCAGGAGGAGGGAATCAAGGCTGGGGCTGGGAGGCAGTAGTAACCCATTTTCCTGCGATTTTGGTGAAATAGCCGGGGGTGAAATTCAGCCCTAGAGTTGGGTATAGTGCATAGTAGAGTATAAACTTGATGGGCTGAATGGCCCTTTATTGTTTCGTGCTTTCATATGTTTTAATCTTCAACGCAACTTTACCTCTTTCCCAAATACCCTGTACTACATCTCCAACATTGATTCTCCCTTCGTATCAGCTTCGCCTCTCCGAGCACCCACCCACATATGTCACTGTGATAACTGGTCCACACACATATCATATCAGAGATTAATGCCTGTAATCTTGTCGAGGATTTCTAAAACCTTCCTCTTCTGTATCTCACTCTTCATGTGCCTACACATGCATTACCCTCGGGGGAGGAGAAAGAGGAAGAGGGCAGCTTCAACATTTGGAACTGAGAAAAGTACAAATTACTTCACCTTTCCTCGCACCAGTCACAGGAACAGGAGTCGGCCATTCAGCCCCTTGAGATCATGGCTAACCTAATCATGGTTAACTCCATCTACCCACCTCGGTTCAATAAACTTTAACACCCTTGCCTAAAAAAAATCTATCAATCTCAATTTTGAAGTCTTCAATTGACCCCCCCCCCCCCACCCCAACCCCCCCACCCCCACCCCCACCCCAACACCCCCACGCCCACCCCCACCCCCACCCCACCCCAACCCCCCCCACCCCACCCCAACCCCCCCCACCACCCCCACCCCACCCCAACCCCCCCACCCCACCCCAACCCACCCCACCCCAACCCCCCCCACCACCCCCACCCCCACCCCCACCCCCCCACCCCCACCCCCACCCACCCCCACCCCCCCCACCCCCACCCACCCCCACCCCCACCCAACCCCACCCCCACCCCCCCCACCCCCACCCCCCCCCACCCCCCACCCCACCCCAACCCACCCCACCCCACCCCCACCCCCCCCCACCCCCCCCCACCCCCACCCCCACCCCCACCCCACCCCCACCCCCCCCCACCCCACCCCAACCCCCCCCACCCCAAACCCCCCCACCCCACCCCAACCCCCACCCCCCACCCCCACCCCACCCCAACCCCCCCCACCCCAACCCACCCCCACCCACCCCAACCCCCCCCACCCCACCCCAACCCCCCCAAACCCCCCCCACCCCAACCCCCCCCACCCCACCCCCACCCCCCCAAACCTCCCCACCCCACCCCCACCCCCACCCCATCCCCACCCCCCCCACCCCAACCCCCCCCCACCCCACCCCACCCCCCCCCCCACCCCCACCACCCCCCCCCACCCCACCCCACCCCCCAACCCCCCCCCCCCACCCCCCCCCCCCCCACCCCCCCCACCCCACCCCCACCCCCCCCACCCCAACCCCCCCCCCACCCCACCCCCCACCCCCACCCCCACCCCCCCACCCCACCCCCCCCACCCCCACCCCAACCCCCACCCCCACCCCCACCCCACCCCAACCCCCCCACCCCACCCCAACCCCCCCAACCCCCCCCACCCCACCCCACCCCCCCAACCCCCCCACCCCCACCCCACCCCCCCCACCCCCCCCCACCCCACCCCCACCCCCCCACCCCCCCCACCCCCACCCCCACCCACCCCACCCCCACCCCCACCCCACCCACCCCCACCCCCACCCACCCCCCCCCCACCCCCACCCCCACCCCACCCCCACCCACCCCACCCCCACCCACCCCCACCACCACCCACCCCCACCCCCACCCCCCCACCCCCACCCCCACCCCCACCCCACCCCAACCCGGGCTCTAATTTTAAGATTGTGACCCCTTGTTCTGGACTCCCCCCACCAGAGGAAATAGTTTCTCTCTAATCATCTTAAACACCTCAATTAGATCAACGCTTAATCTTCTATACTTGAGGGAATACAAGCCTAGTCTGTGCAACCTGTCCTCATAATTTAACCCACAGTCAACCTTTGACCCTTCACCTAGGTTTCCAAATATGCAGAAGCGGAACATATTTTCTAAGTGGACACGCAATGCAATCGCACTACCTCTGTGCAATATTTTTAAACATGTGTGGACGTGTTTAAGGTATGTAAGCATCGGGCACGGACAACTGTAGTGTGAATGTGTTAAGTGTTCGATTCGAACTTTGCCAGTTGAAATATATATTCCCTGTGGCATTAAAAGAACTCAATTAAGAGAGGGAAGTCCTGGAAGGCAGCTCACCAATGCAGTCTTGGTTCATCATGGAGGTGTGTTCACGTGAGCAGGGTTGAGTTGTAACTACAGGGAGGACCACAAGGTAACCAAAGTAAAGCGCTGTCAAAAATAAAATGGAAAAAAAGAATCATTGAAGACTTTGAAGAACAATTTTATTTGTGAACGGTGCTTGCTGACCTGCACCTCCCAGTCCACCAAAGACTTGATTTTAAAATTCTTATCCTCATGTTCAAATCCCTCCATGGCCTCGCCCCTCCCTATCTCTGCAACCTCTTCCAGTCCCACAACCCTCCAAGATCTCTGCGCTCCTCCAACTCTGGCCCCATTTCCATCCCTCACTCTCTTCGCCCCACCATTGGCGGCCGTGCCTTCAGCCGTCTAGACCCTAAGCTCTGGAATTCCCTCCCTAAACCTCTCCACCTCTCTCTCCTCCTTTAAATCATCCCTTAAAACCTCCCTCTTTCACCAAGTGTTTGGTCATCTGTCCTTAATATCTCCTTATCTGGCTCGGTGTCAAATTTTATCTGATTCAGTTCCTGTGAAGCACCTTGGGAGGTTTTACGATGCTGAAAGTGCTGTGTAAATGCAGGTTGCTGTTGTAGATTCTCTACAGCAGTTAATGTCTGAATAGTCTGTTTATTCCCGCCTCCAGTTTTCTGCTCTTCTCTGCTGTAGGGGCTGATCCCTGCTGAGGGGCAGTTCCCTAGGCACTGGCAGCCCTCTGATACATCAAGGCTATTCTTCCTCTCTGAGCTTAGATATGCAGTTGGCTATTCAACTATAGATGCATCACAATAGAAAACGCTGGAAAAACTCAGCAGGCCAGGCAGCATCCGTGGAGAGAGAAAGAGAGTTAACGTTTCAGGTCGATGACCTTTCATCAGAACTGGGAAGAGCCGGAAATCAAATAGATTTAAGGCCAGACATTCCGTAGGGACCGCTCCCTCCGCGACACCCTAGTCCACTCCTCTATCACCCCCAGCACCCCTTCCCCTTCGCCCGGCACCTTCCCGTGCACGCGCAGGAGATGCAACACATGCCCTTATACCTCCCCTCTTCCCACTGTCCAGGGCCCCAAACACCCCTTCCAGGTGAAACAGCGATTTACTTGTACTTCCTGCAATTTAGTATACTGTATTCGCTGCTCACGATGTGGTCTCCTCTACATTGGGGAGACCAAACGCAGATTGGGTGACCGCTTTGCGGAACACCTCCGTTCAGTCCGTAAGGGGGACCCCGAGCTCCCGGTGGCCTGTCACTTTAATTCACCGCTTCACTCCCACTCTGACCTCACCGTCCTCGGCCTATTACACTGTTCCACGGAAGCGCAGCGTAAGCTCGAGGAACAGCACCTTATCTTTCGTTTAGGCACGCTACAGCCCTCTGGACTCAATATCGAGTTCAACAATTTTAGATCATAACCTCAGCTCCAATCACATTTATATTTTATTTTATCCACCCTTTTATTTGTCCCCCCCCACCTTTTTTTTTCCTCCTAGAAGCTGGCAGCTGTCCTTCATTCTGCCAGTGGATTTCACACTTCATTCAGCCTTAATCTGTCACATTAACACCACCTCTAGCCTTGCATATCTCTTAATGTCTCTTAATGTCTCTTCATCTCCACCTTTGTTCCTTTATCCCCTCCCCCTTTTCCCAGCTTTACCCTGGCCTTAAATCTATTTGATTTCCGGCTCTTCCCAGTTCTGATGAAAGGTCATCGACCTGAAACGTTAACTCTCTTTCTCTCTCCACGGATGCTGCCTGGCCTGCTGAGTTTTTCCAGCGTTTTCTGTTGTTATTTCGGATTTCCAGCATCCGCAGTATTTTGCTATCGTATAGATGCATCACAGTTGAGCCCAATACCAACATCCACATTTCTAAAAGGGACCACTAGATGGCAGTGATGAGCAGGAAGTCTGATTTTTCACCACTCGACCTGATGCTCTGACTGAGGTTAGACATCGTACCGTGAATTGTACCTGGGATCTTTCTGGTCTATATGGCTCAGTACCAATCCTCGCTGCACATTTATCAACTACGTCCACTGCAGGAGATCTGAACTGTGTGTGTTATTGAGAAACTAGGAATTGAGGGAAGGAAAGGAAGGTCCAGTGACTATCGCAGAACCTGCGCCTCGGGTGGCCAGCTCTGGCTGGAGGTTTCATCACATGACCTCCTGCCTCCAATGGGGTAGAATCCATGAATGGGCAGATTGTACATGATCTGTGGAAGGCTTTTCCTGGTAGGTTTTTGCAAAAATCTGGATGAAAAGTCCATGACTTCCTTTCTTACTACTGATTCCCTAGTTTCACCAGCTCACGTCCCCTGCTGTTTGAACTCTTCACCCCCATGAATGGTTTGCCTGGATCATATTTTTAAATCAATTTTTTTCATAGTCTGGAAAACTTCAATTAGATCATCTCACAGATTCCCCGCTTCCAAAGAAAACATGCCTAACTTCCTTAACCTTTCCTCGTAACTGCATTGCTCCTCTCCGTTCCCACTCAATAATCTCTGAGTACAAATACACAAATCACTAAAAATAGTGCCACAGGTTAACAAGGCTATAAAAAAGCAGACCAAGCACTAAGATTTATTTCTAGAGGGATAGAATTGAAAAGTAGGGAAGTTATGCTAAACCTGTATCGAGCCTTGGTTAGACCACACTTGGAGTACTGCGTGCAGTTCTGGTCGCCATATTATAAAGAGGATATAGAGGCACTGGAGAGGGTGCAGAGAAGATTTACAAGGATGATACCTGAAATGCGAGGGTGTATACATATCAGGAAAGGATGAACAGGCTGGGTCTCTTTTCTCTTGAAAAAAGAATGCTGAGGGGTGACCTAATCGAGGTCTTTAAAATTAATGAAATAGAGTGGATACAGAGAGAATGTTTCCACTTGTGGGGAAGAGCATAACTAGAGGCCATCAATATAAGATAGTCACCAAGAAATCAAATAGGGAATTCAGAAAAAACTTCTTTACCCAAAGAGTGGAGAGAATGTGGAACTCGCTACCACAGGGAGTGGTTGAAACGAATAGTGTAGATGCATTTAACGGGAGGCTAGACAAGCATATGAGGGAGAAGGGAATAGAGGGTTATACCGATAGATTTAGATGAGGAAAGACGGGAGGAGGCTCGAGTGGAGCATAAGCGCCGGCATGGACTGATTGGGCCGATGGCCTGTTTCTGTGCCGTATATCCTATTTAATGTAATCCTATGTGATGATGTAACTAGAACAACACGTATTGCCCCAGAGACATCTGACCAACACCTTCCAGAGGTAACTGAAAGAGTACATCGACAACCTGATTTTTTAGTTGTTACATATAATTAAGCATAAAGGGGTTTAATTTCATTTGAAAATGCCCATTGAATCTTACAGTACAGAGGGAGGCCATTCGGCCCATCGTGCTTTGAGCGAGCTCTCCAATTAGTCCCACTCCCCTGCTCTTTCCCCAGAGCCCTGCATTTTTTTTCCTTTTCCAGTATTTATCCAATTCCCTTTTGAAAGTTACTATTGAATCTGCTTCCACCAGTACATTCCAGATCACAACAACTCGTTGCATAAAGAAATTTATCCTCATCTCCCCTCTGGTTCTGTTGCCAATGATCTTCAATCTGTGTCCTCTGGTTACCGACCCTCCTGCCACTGGAAACAGTTTCTCTCTCTCTGCTTTATCAAAACCCTTCATGATTTTGAAAATCTCTATTAAATCTCCCCTTAAATCTCTGTTCTAAGGTGAACATCCCCAGCTGTTTAGTCTATAACTGATGTCCACTCACTGTACACACTTACTGTGCTTGTCTACAAATTCTCTTCAACCTACAGTATTTTAAAGTGGTTACTGTTAAAATTCTGCTCAAAAGAAATGTTATGTGTTAAATAGTGACGTACGAGAGGAAAGGAAATCGTCAATGACAGGAATAAGGATGTACTGCCAACATTCCATTGCTCCCATTCGTGATGTTGTTCCTGTGGAATTTCAAGCTGTTACAGGAGCAGAGCAGGAGGAGGCCGTTCAGCCCCTTGAGCCTGTTCCGCCATTCAATTCGCTCACGGCTGATCTGTATTTTAACTCCATCTACCTGCCTTGGTTCCGTAAACCTTAATACCCTTCCATAACAAAAAATCTATCAAACTCAGTTTTGAAATTTGCAATTGACCCCCAGCCTCAACAGATTTTGGGGGGGAGAGTTCCCGATTACCACTACCCTCGTGTGAAGAAGTGCTTCCTGACTGTCACCCCTGAATGGCCTGGCTCTAATTTCTGATTGGAGGAAATAGTTTCTCTATCTCTACCCTATGAAATCCTTTAATCATCTTAAATCTCAATTAGATCACCCCTTAATTTTCTATACTCAATGATATACAAGCCTAGTCTGTGCAGCCTGTCCTCATAATTTAACGTTTTTAGCCCCGTATCATTCTGGTGAATCTAGGCTGCTCCCCCTCCGAGGCCAACATGTCCTTCCTGAGGTGTGGGGCCTGGAACTCTCAGACATGCACACGCACTTCCAGCGAGGGGGTCACTGAGCAGCAACCAGGAATGGGAATCCTGCCTGATGTTCACCCCTCCTCAAGAGAAGAGCGAGCAGCTTATAAAATCGACAGGAGTCCCAAAGCGCTTTGCAACTTTTGACATGCCATTGTGGACTGCCTCACCAGGAGGGGGCAACCTACACAAAGAGGTCCTTTAACGTAGGGGGGCCCTTGCTTTGTGACCCCTTTAACCTTCATCCTTTTCTAAAAGCTTTCCCACTTAAAATTGAACCTTCAGTGTATTTTTCTGTCGAGGAAGCGCCTTGCCATTCAGTAATTGGAGAGCAATCTATTTTTAAACCAAGTTCAGTATCAGAGGAGCATCTGACTGGAAAGAAATGAGAAGGAACATTTTCCCACACAATAGTTTGACATAATGGTGTGGGAGTGGCAGGTATTTCTGTGCTCACATAAGAAAACACATTTCAAAAGACCCCTTTATAACAATAAAAGGAAACAGGAAGTTCCCACCTTAAATAACTTCCCCGGTCACTGTGTGGAATGTTTTGTTTATTGACGCAACTGTGGCCTGATTGTATTCAGCAAACCCTCCGACAGAGTGAAGGCCCAGCTACCAGTCAGAGTGAAGGTCCAGCTACCAGTCAGAGTGAAGGCCCAACTACCAGTCAGATTGAAGGCCCAGCTACCAGTCAGAGTGAAGGCCCAACTACCAGTCAGAGTGAAGGCCCAACTACCAGTCAGAGTGAAGGCCCAACTACCAGTCAGAGTGAAGGCCCAACTACCAGTCAGATTGAAGGCCCAACTACCAGTCAGAGTGAAGGCCCAACTACCAGTCAGATTGAAGGCCCGGCTACCAGTCAGATTGAAGGCCCAACTACCAGTCAGATTGAAGGCCCAACTACCACTCAGATTGAAGGCCCAACTACCAGTCAGATTGAAGGCCCGGCTACCAGTCAGATTGAAGGCCCGGCTACCAGTCAGAGTGAAGGTCCAACTACCAGTCAGATTGAAGGCCCGGCTACCAGTCAGAGTGAAGGCCCAACTACCAGTCAGATTGAAGGCCCGGCTACCAGTCAGAGTGAAGGTCCAACTACCAGTCAGATTGAAGGCCCGGCTACCAGTCAGATTGAAGGCCCAACTACCAGTCAGATTGAAGGCCCGGCTACCAGTCAGAGTGAAGGTCCAACTACCAGTCAGAGTGAAGGCCCAACTACCAGTCAGATTGAAGGCCCAACTACCAGTCAGAATGAAGGCCCGGCTACCAGTCAGAGTGAAGGTCCAACTACCAGTCAGAGTGAAGGTCCAACTACCAGTCAGATTGAAGGCCCAACTACCAGTCAGAGTGAAGGCCCAACTACCAGTCAGAGTGAAGGCCCAACTACCAGTCAGAGTGAAGGCCCAGCTACCAGTCAGATTGAAGGCCCAACTACCAGTCAGAGTGAAGGCCCAACTACCAGTCAGATTGAAGGCCCAACTACCAGTCAGATTGAAGGCCCAACTACCAGTCAGAGTGAAGGCCCGGCTACCAGTCAGATTGAAGGCCCAACTACCAGACAGAGTGAAGGCCCGGCTACCAGTCAGGGTGAAGGTCCAACTACCAGTCAGAGTGAAGGTCCAACTACCAGTCAGATTGAAGGTCCAACTACCAGTCAGAGTGAAGGCCCAACTACCAGTCAGAGTGAAGGCCCAACTACCAGTCAGAGTGAAGGTCCAACTACCAGTCAGATTGAAGGCCCGGCTATCAGTCAGGGTGAAGGTCCAACTACCAGTCAGAGTGAAGGTCCAACTACCAGTCAGAGTGAAGGTCCAACTACCAGTCAGATTGAAGGCCCAACTACCAGTCAGAGTGAAGGTCCAACTACCAGTCAGATTGAAGGCCCAACTACCAGTCAGATTGAAGGCCCAACTACCAGTCAGAGTGAAGGTCCAGCTACCAGTCAGAGTGAAGGTCCAACTACCAGTCAGAGTGAAGGCCCAACTACCAGTCAGAGTGAAGGCCCAACTACCAGTCAGAGTGAAGGTCCAACTACCAGTCAGAGTGAAGGCCCAACTACCAGTCAGAGTGAAGGCCCAACTACCAGTCAGGGTGAATGTCCAACTACCAGTCAGGGTGAAGGTCCAACTACCAGTCAGAGTGAAGGCCCAACTACCAGTCAGGGTGAAGGCCCAACTACCAGTCAGAGTGAAGGTCCAGCTACCAGTCAGAGTGAAGGTCCAACTACCAGTCAGAGTGAAGGTCCAGCTACCAGTCAGAGTGAAGGTCCAACTACCAGTCAGAGTGAAGGTCCAGCTACCAGTCAGAGTGAAGACCCGGCTACCAGTCAGATTGAAGGCCCAACTACCAGTCAGATTGAAGGCCCAACTACCAGTCAGATTGAAGGTCCAACTACCAGTCAGAGTGAAGGTCCAGCTACCAGTCAGATTGAAGGCCCAACTACCAGTCAGATTGAAGGCCCAACTACCAGTCAGATTGAAGGTCCAACTACCAGTCAGATTGAAGGCCCAACTACCAGTCAGATTGAAGGCCCAACTACCAGTCAGATTGAAGGGCCAGCTACCAGTCAGAGTGAAGGCCCAACTACCAGTCAGGGTGAAGGTCCAGCTACCAGTCAGATTGAAGGCCCAACTACCAGTCAGAGTGAAGGCCCGGCTACCAGTCAGGGTGAAGGGCCAGCTACCAGTCAGAGTGAAGGTCCAGCTACCAGTCAGTTCTGAGAAGCTACACTCCTTCTGAGACTTTACACTTAAAGAAAAATGTTGTTCAGGGTCCGGGTTGGACTCCCAGTTGATGCTGAGTTGACTGATCTCAACAAAGGGCAGTGGGGTCCTGGTTGTGGGGGGGCGGTGGTTTGCCACGATTGAGAGGAAAATCACCCCGTGTTCCTTCTCCTGATTGCAATCATGTAGCATCGTGCTGGAACGTGTGCAGACATCGGGTGAGGGGAGGATGGGGCTCGGCTGTGGTGCCCCATGATCTGAGGATCCCATCGGCACTCAATATCTATGCTTAAATATGAAAAATGACCACTTGAATGAGGCGGGAATTGCACCTCGAGAAGGGATCATCTTCTTCAGAGGAAGCATGGAAGGAAATTCGGAGGGAGGGCGATAAAAGATAATGGACCAAAAATTCGGCACTTGCCGGGTGAGTACGCGCTGTGTACTCACCCGTAAGGCCTCCTGAAGTGCCAGTTTCCTGCATGCAGTGCGCATGCGCGGGAAACCGGAACTTCCGGTCTGGTGAAGGGAGGGGTTCAGAGGTGAACCGCGTGCGCGGGAGAGGCTGCGCGCACGCAGCGAACTTAGGTTTTTTTCAGGTTTCTCCGGGAGGGTAAGTATTGAAGAAGCTGCGCTTTTAAAAAGGAGGCGCAGGACCCGTTTTTTACAAGGTAAGTGGTTAATTAATTACAATTTAAAAAATTTTCAACAGGTTTATCTTTTTTAGATACTTTAAAGAAAGGTAAGTTTATTTTTAGCACTGTTAAAAAGTATTTTAATTTTTTCAAAAGTTTAAATTTTTGTTTAAAGTAGTTAATTTATTTAACTATAGTTATTTTAAAAATGTGATTTTTTTTTTAATTTATTTGTAGTTTTAGGGATGTTTTGGGGCCGATTTCAATTCATAGATTTGACAGGACTTCCTGTCAAATATATGAATGAAAGATGGTCTGCTGCCATTGGCTCTCCATGGCACACGTGATCCCAGGGGACGCATCGCACGAACTACGCCCCTGGGATACACAAGCACTGCGCGCCGGCAGCTGCAGGAGGCCCAGGAGCTGAAGTCCCCGTGGGCTCAGAGGTCAACAGCAGGCGCGGTAGGTAGGTGCGCGCGCGATCCTTGCACCCGCGGGAAGCCAGGGAGCCGAATTTCTGGGCCATTAATATTCCTCAGAGGCTCAGTGCCATTGTGTATTGGTGCCTTCCTTTGATTCGCTGTGCTGTCTGAGGAAGTATTTGGGCACAGCTTGTCCCCCATAGGGTGGACCAAGTATCAGAAGGTATGACAAAGCAAAATACTGAGAATGCTGAAAATCTGCTGGAAACACTCAGCAGGTCAGGCAGCATCTGTGGAGAGTTAACGTTTCAGATCAATGACCTCTCGTCATCTTGAAGAAGTTCTGCTCTTCTCTCCGACGGGATTTCTGTTTGTCTCTTTTACCTTGTGCATCTTCATTGCTTTCTGTTTCCCTTCTCGTGTTACCTGTTACATCTCTAACTTTTTCCAGTTCTGATGAAGGGTCACCGACCTGAAACGTTGACTCTGTTTCTCTTTCCACAGATGCTGCCTGACCTGCTGAGTATTTCCAGCATTTCCTGTTTTTACATCAGAAGCTATAAGTTGCACTGGTTCTCGCGCTCTCACAGCCGTGCAAGAGCGGTATTGACTTTGGCCTACGAGCAGGCCTCTAGGCCACTGTCTTGGCTGCAGAGTTGTGCTGCTCAGGTGGACGGATATAAATCGGTATAAGGGGCATGGCCTTGTTGGAGGCACTCCCTGAAAAGCAACCCAGCTAGTTCAGAAAGATGGACTCCTTTGCATTGATAAGAGGTGAAAAAGAACAGTGGGAGGCCAGCAAGACCCAGCGATGCTCACCCAGTGCGTTAAACCTCGTGTACAACCCTCCTCAATCACTAGTAAAGGCCATTCGGCCCATTAGCGGGAGGTTGGCGGCGGCGGTAGCCAGTAGCGCCCCGCGGCGCTGCGCCGTCAGCGATGACATCATCACCATGCGCAGCGCCCCGCTCGTGCCCCGGCTGCATGTCCGACCGGGTCAGGGGGCGTTTTTGCACAAGTTAAAGGGCAGGTGTCGGGCGGCCATTGTTTTTTGGCTGACTGCCAGCACCTGCCCCCTTCCCCTTTTTTCTTCGGGGTGCCGGCCGCGATCGCTCACTCCTCTCGAGTGCCGGGCTCTTTTGCCGGCACCCCGCTCCCCGGTGGTCCAGCAGAGCCCTGGTGCACGCTGCGCTCGGCCCCTCCCCTTTAATCAGGGAGGGAGGCCTGTAGTACCGCGGCGCTATGTGGCGGTGCGCGTGGCGCTGCTGCACGTAGCACCGCGATAGTCAATGGGAGCGCCCCAAGAGGGAGGGGGAGCGCTTCCAGTAGCCCCGCCTCCTGCTTGGGGCGCTACCACTCAATTTACGGCACAGGGGCGCTAACTTTTTCAGGGTGCTAAAAGTTAGTGCCTCAAAGGAGGCGCCGCCGAATTTCTCCCCCAATGTCTTCTGTTGACAGACAGACAGACAGATAGACAGACAGATAGATAGATAGACAGACAGACAGATAGACAGATAGACAGATAGACAGACAGATAGATAGATAGATAGACAGACAGACAGACAGACAGATAGATAGATAGACAGACAGACAGACAGACAGACAGATAGACAGATAGACAGACAGATAGATAGATAGACAGACAGACAGACAGACAGACAGACAGATAGATAGATAGATAGACAGACAGATAGATAGATAGACAGACAGACAGACAGACAGATAGATAGATAGATAGACAGACAGTAGATAGATGAAATATATATATATGTAAATAATAACACAAGTAGTTAAATAATAGATAGATTAATAACATTTAAAAACTTGCGTTTCTACAGCACCTTTCACAACTTCAGGACGTCCCAAGGCGCTTTACAGCCAGTGAAGTACTTTTGAAGTGTAGTCACTGTTGTAATGTGGGAAACGCGGCAGCCTATTTGCGCACAGCAAACGTGATAATGACCAGATAATCTGTTTTTAGTGATGCTGGTTAATAGATAGATAGATTATAGATAGCTCACTTACATAGGGGAGAGGGAGATGACAATATTTAAGTGCAGAAAAAATTTATTTTCCTTTTTATTGTACTCTCTAATCGCGCACATTTTGAGTTGACACAAGCAATACTCACTCAATAGCAGGTGGCACTGTCTCCGGTCCATGCTTTTCCCAGGTATAGTCTCTGGCAGTATAGATCCCAGTTACTTCAGACAGTGTCTCTCCCACTCAGTATCAGTGTCTGAAAACAACTTCGACCCTTGGAGACAGCCTGGCCCAATACCAGGAACTGCAAACAATAATCAGGGTGGGACGATTCTTAAAGCTGTGCAGCATTTATACAGGCGAGTCTGTGACTGGCTTTTCAGGAACTGTTATAATGTTATTCTTCTGGAATAATAATCGGTTCATAGTAATAGCTTGCATGAAAAATCTGGTGACAATAACGCACATGAATAACGCCATAAGGGAACAACGTCATAAGGGAACAATTGAGGGTAAGGAAAGAGGCATACATTAAGTACACAGACAACAGAGGAGTCCATGAGAAGAGAGAATACGAAGAGATTAGGAGAGAAGTCAAAACAACAATTAGGAGGCAAAGAGGAACAATGAAATTAAATTATCAAGGAACATAAAACAAAATAGTAAAATATTTTACAGTCACATCAATAAAAAAAGGAAGGTTGGGATGGGAATAGGGCCATTAAGGGATAGACAGGACAATACCACAGGTAACAATAGGGAGATGGCAGAAATATTAAATCATTATTTTGCTTCAGTATTTACCAGGGAGATAGAACAGGTAGACATGACATTGGATGATGAGATTAGTAATGAGAAGTGCATTTAAAATAAAAAAGGGGATATATAAAATAAACTAATCAAACTCAAAGAGGATAAAACCCCTGGTCCGGATGGATTGCAGCCACGCATTTTAAAAGAATCTAGGGAAGAGATAGCAGAGACATTACTACAGATATTTAACAATTTGTTAGAAAAAGGTGTAGTGCCAGAGGACTGGCGGATAGCGAACGTAATACCAATATTTAAGAAGAGGGATAGAACACGTCCAGGGAATTATAGACCTGTCAGCTTAACATCGGTGGTAGGAAAAATAATGGAATCCCTACTAAAGGAGAAAATAGAAGAACATCTAGAAACCAGCATATAGGAGTAGAAAAGAGGAAAAAGGTGCATAAAAGAGTGTGTGTTGGATAGTACTAGAGAAGATAGTACTTGAGGTGGTTGTAGTACCATATTAGCTAGGAGCAAACTAAGAAAGACAACGAAAAATTCAAAAATGGGTTTAGAATGCATGTACGTAAACACACGAAGTGTGGTGAATAAGGTTGGTGAGCTACAAGCACAATTAGCCGTGTGGCAATATGATGTTGAGGCAATAACGGAAACGTAGCTTAAAAACGGTGAGGACTGGGCACTTAATATTCAAGGGTACAAGGTGTTCAGAAAAGATAGGGAAGGAGAAAAGGGAGGTGGGGTGGCAGTGCTGATTAAGGAAGACATTGTAGTGTTGGAAAGGGAGGATGTTCTAGAGGAGACAAGGACAGAATCTATTTGGTTAGAGTTGAGGAGCAAAAAGGGTATGATCACACTATTGGGGGTATTCTACAGGCCTGCAAATAGTGAGAGAAAGGTAGAGGAGCAAATCTGCAGAGAAATCGCAGAGATATGCAAGAGCAATAGAGTGGTGATATTGGGGGACTTTAATTACCCAAATATCGATTGGGATAATGCTAGGGTAAAGGGAAAGGAGGGGGAGGAATTTCTGAAATGTGTTCAGGAGAATTTCCTTGACCAATATGTTCTTGGCCCAACTAGGAAGGAGGCATTGCTGGATCTGGTGCTGGGGAATGAGGTGGGCCAGGTCAACCAAGTGTCTGTGGGAGAACACTTGGGTATGAGTGAATATCGTATCATAAGATTTAGATTAGCAATGGAGAGGAACAAGGAACAATCTAGAGTGGAACCTCTAAACAGGAATAGGGCTAACTTCAATGGGATGCGAAAGGATCTAGCCAGTGTAAAATGGAACCAAAGACTGACAGGAAAAACTGTAATGGAACAATGGGTGATCTTTAAGGAGGAGATGTTCCAAGTACAGGCTAGGTACATTCCAACAAGAGGGAAGGGTAAGGGAACCAAAGCAAGGGCTCCTTGGATGACAAGGGAGATAGAGAAGATGATGAAACAAAAAAAGAGGGTATACGTGTGAAGGGATAAGCCATATAACCTATTCAGAAAAATACACTGGCCCAGAAATTAGGCTCCCTGGCTTCCCGCGGGTGCAAGGATCGCGCGCGCACCTACCTACCGCGCCTGCCATTGACCTCTGGGCCCACGGGGACTTCGGCTCCTGGGCCTCCTGCAGCTGCCGGCGCGCAGTGCTTGTGTATCCCAGGGGCTTAGTTAGTGCGATGCGTCCCCTGGGATCACGTGGGCCATGGAGAGCCAATGGCAGCAGACCATCTTTCATTCATAGATTTGACCTGTCAAATCTATGAATTGAAATCGGCCCCAAAACAACACCTAAACTTCAAATAAATTTTTTAAAAACCATCACATTTTTAAAATAACTATAGTTAATAAATTAACTACTTTAAACAAAAATTAAAATTTTTGAAAAAGTTAAAATACTTTTTAACAGTGCTAAAAATAAACTTACCTTTCTTTAAAGTATCTAAAAAAGATAAACCTGTTGAAAAAAATTTTTAAATTGTAATTAATTAACCACTTACCTTGTTGAAAACGGGTCTTGCGCCTCCTTTTTAAAAGCGCAGCTTCTTCAATACTTACCCTCCCGGAGAAACCTGACAAAAAACCTAAGTTCGCTGCGTGTGCGCAGCCTCTCCCGCGCACGCGGTTCACCTCTCAACCCCTCCCTTCACGAGACCGGAAGTTCCGGTTTCCCGCGCATGCGCAGTGCATGCAGGAAAGCAGCACTTCAGGAGGCCTTACGGGTGAGTACACAGTGCGTACTCACCCGGCAAGTGCCGAATTTCTGGCCCACTATCTTATGAAAGAATTCTGGCCTTATTAAAAGATGACAAACTGGGATTGGAAATTTAGAAACCTAACTATGAAATAGCTATGAAAGAATTCTGGCTATTGAGATAAGACAGTTGTTGACCCTGAATAAATAACCTTATTGAAACAGAAGGTGAAGGGCTCCGACAAGCTGAACTTTTGGGAACGAAACAACGGTTCACCCTGGTTAAGGTGTTCTAATTTACACTTAGTAGAAGCACATAAGATAAGGAACATCTGCCTTCGTAAAGATAACATAAAGTAAGGAACACCTGCCGTCACACTGTTTTTATATGGTAAACTTAGAACACCTAGAGATGAGACACGAGTCTGGCTGAGGTGGCAGTAAGAGTTGCAGAGGTTGGCAGAATAATCATTAGATATAATTAGCTTGCATCAGCAGAAAACCTTAAAGGAAATACCACTGGAAAAAGGTATAAATATTGAACTCTCAAATGGGATAACAGACTCGCTTTAATCGGGCAAAGCAATTCTTGACCACAGAGGCGGCTCTGTAATCTACCACTCTTTGTACCTCGGGGATCAAAGGTATTTGATATTGGTAGATATCCTGTAGAACACTAAGAACTGTAATACTGTACTGAAGTCAAGATTTAAAAGGAAGATTCTCTGTTAATAATAAGATTGTAAGTTTTCTCTTTTTGGAACTGTTAATGTTGCGATTAATTCACCAACTGTAAATTACATGTCGGTTCTTTTAATAAATCTCTATATATTTTTTTAGAATTGTCTCACATAAGACTTCTGTATCAAACTCACGAACTCAATCTCTGTACACTCTTTGGTGAGGAGTTGCAGAATTCTGAGGAAGTTTTCCGGACCCTCATAATATCCGGAACATTACAGTCTAGCTAAACTTATTAAAAGTGCTATCTGGAGGACGGCAACATTCTCGGGTTGTTCCTTTCCTTTAGGGAGAGATAGCCCAGACCTTTAGACCCAATTAAGCGTCTTTAGGATTCGGCTACCTCAAACTTCAGTTGAAGGTGAACGTCTTGAGAAATATGCCTGATCCGGGGTAGCCCTAAAGGGGATAGGATTAGTAATTATCCCTTCATATGATGCATGTCAGGTGAATTCTTCAAGGGAGAACCAGACCAAATACAATAAGTTGAGAGGGGATGTGAAGATGAAAATAAGATTGGCAAAGAGAGAATATGAGTGTAGAATGGCGGTTAACATAAAAGGGAACCCAAAACTCTTCTACCGGCATGTAAACAGTACGCGGGTAGTGAGAGGCGGGGTGGGGCCTATTAGAGACAAAAAAGGTGATATATGCTTAGAGGCACAGGGCAAGGCTAGAATATTCAATGAGTACTTTGTATCAGTGTTTACTAAGGAGGTGGATGCTGACAAAATATCGGTAGAAGTGGAAAAGGTAGAAGCAATGGAAGGGGTGAAAATTGATAGACAGGATGTACTAGAAAGGCTGGGTATGCTTAGAGTGGACAAGTTGCCTGGTCCAGATGGCTTGCATCCCAGGTTGCTAAGGGATTTGGGGGGAGGAGATAGCGGAAGGGCTTGCCATAATTTTCCAATCTTCCCTAGATGCGGGGGAGGTGCCTGAGGATTGGAAAGTGGCAAATGTGACACCATTGTTCAAGAAAGGGTGTAAGGACAATCCTAGTAACTACAGGCCGGTCAGTTTAGCATCAGTGGTGAGTAAAGTTTTAGAAACAATAATCAAGGAAAAAACTAACGGGCATTTGGAGAGGTTTAAGTTAATTAAGGAGAGCCAACACGGATTTGTAAAAGGAAGATCGTGTTTGACTAATCTGATTGAAATTTTTGATGAAGTAACAGAGAGGATTGATGAAGGGAATGCAATGGATATTGTCTACATGGATTTTTGGAAGGCGTTTGACAAAGTACCACATAGAAGGCTGGTTAACAAAATTGAGGCTCATGGAATAGGTGGGTCAATGGTAGCTTGGATAAGGAATTGGCTTAAGGACAGAAAACAGCAAGTTGTGGCAAATGGCTGTTTTTCAGACTGGAGAATGGTAGACAGTGGTGTTCCCCAAGAGTCAGTGCTGGGGCCACGGCTTTTTTTGATATATGTAAATGACCTGGATATTGGAATACAGAGTAGAATTTCTAAATTTGCCGATGACACCAAACTTAGGGGTGTGGCAAACAGTGATGATGATATCAATCGACTGCAACAGACATAGAAAGGCTAGCAGAATGGGCAGACAAGTGGCAGATGGAATTTAATACAGAGAAGTGTGAGGTGATGCATTTTGGCAGAAGGAACTGGGAGAGGCAATATACACTTAATGGCACAGTTTTAAAGAGTGTGCAGTGACAGAGGGACCTGGGAGTTAATGTACATAAGTCCCTGAAGGTGGCAGGACATACTGAGAGAGTGGTTAGCAAAGCATATGGGATCTTGGGCTTCATAAATAGAGGTATTGAGTACAAAAGTAGAAAAGTCATGCTGAACCTTTATAAAGCGCTGGTTAGGCCACAACTGGAGTATTGCGTCCAGTTCTGGTCACCACACTTTCGGAAGGATGTGAAGGCCCTTGAGAGGGTGCAGAGGAGATTTACCAGAATGGTTCTGGGGAAGGGGGATCTTAGCTACAAGGACAGGTTGGAGAAGCTGGATTTGTTTTCATTAGAGTAAAGGAGGTTGAGGGGTGATTTGATAGAAGTGTACAAGATTATAACGGGTTTGGATAGGCTAGACGGGGAAAGGCTGTTCCCACTAGTTGATGGTACAAGGACTAGGGGACACAGATTTAAGGTTTTGGGCAAGAGATACAGGGGTGATGTGAGGAAAAACTTTTTTACACAGCGAGTGGTGATGACCTGGAATTCGCTGCCGACGGAAGTGGTGGAAGCGGACACACTCAATGTTTTCAAGGGGAGACTGGATAGGCACTTGAGGGAAATAAACTTGCAGGGCTACGGGGATAGAGCGGGGAAATGGGACTGATTGGATTGCTCTACAGAGAGCCGGCACGGACTCGATGGGCCAAATGGACTCCTTCTGTGCCATTATGACTCTATGACTATGAAACCAAAAATATAATAGTGAATAGTCAGCATGGATTTCAAAAGGGAAAGTTTTGCTTAACCAGCCTTATTGAATTTTTTGAAGAGATACCAGAGAGAGTAGACAATGGTAATGCAGTCGATGTAATTTATCTAGATTTTCAAAAGGCCTTCGATAAGGTACCCCATAATAGACTGATGAACAAGGTCAGAGAATGCGGAGTCAGGGGACAAGTAGCAGAATGGATTGCTGGCTGGCTTCAGGACAGAAAGCAGAGAGTGAAAGTAAAGAGTAGCTATTCACAGTGGCAGAAGGTGGGTAGTGGTGTTCCACAAGGATCACCTGGGACCACTGCTGTTCACAATTTACATTAATGATTTGGACTTTGGAATCAAAAACACAGTTTCTAAATTTGCGGATGATGCCAAATTGGGGGGGATAGTCAATACTGAGGAGGACTGCAACAAATTACAGGAGGACATTAATAAACTTGCAGAATGGGCATATAATTGGCAAATGAAGTTCAACACAGATAAATGTGAGGTATTACATTTTGGTAGGAAGAATAGGGAGGTCACTTATTACTTGGAAGGTGCAAGTCTAGATGGGGTAGAGGAACAAAGGGATCTCGGAGTACAAATACACAAATCACTAAAAGTTGCAACACAGGTTAGCAAGGCCATAAAAAAAGAAAGTGAGAAGTCGCGCAACACCAGGTTATAGTCCAACAGCTTTATTTGAAATCACAAGCTTTCGGAGCGCTGCTCCTTCGTCAGAAGTGAAGAAATACAAATCGGCAAAGCACATTGTTCTCTGTCTATTTATGCTTTGCCGATTTGTATTTCTTCACTTCACCTGACGAAGGAGCAGCAGCTCCGAAAGCTTGTGATTTCAAATAAAGCTGTTGGACTATAACCTGGTGTTGTGCGACTTCTCACTTTTGTCCACCCCAGTCCAACACCGGCATCTCCGCATCATAAAAAAAGAAAACTAAGCATGAGGCTTTATTTCTAGAGGGATAGAATTGAAAAGTAGGGAAGTTATGCTAAACCTGTATCGAACCTTGGTTAGAACACACTTGGAGTACTGCGTACAGTTCTGGTCGCCATATTATAAAAAGGATATAGAGACACTGGAGAGGGTGCAGAGAAGATTTACAAGGATACCACCAGAAATGCGATGAAAGGATGAACAGGCCGGGTCTCTTTTTCTCTTGAAAAAAGGCGGCTGAGGGGTGACCTAATAGAGGTCTTTAAAAATTATGAATGGTTTTGATAGAGTGGATACAGAGAGAGTGTTTCCACTTGTGGGGGAAGAGCATAACTAGAGGCCATCAATTTAAGATAGTCACCAAGAAATCAAATAGGGAATTCAGAAGAAACTTCTTTACCCAAAGAGTGGTGAGAATGTGGAACTCGCTACCACAGGGAGTGGTTGAAACAAATAGTATAGATGCATTTAAGGGGAGGCTGGACAAGCATATGAGGGAGAAGGGAGTAGAGGGTTATACCGATAGTTAGATGAGGAAAGACGGGAGGAGGCTCGAGTGGAGCATAAACGCCGGCATGGACTGGTTGGGCCGAATGGCCTGTTTCTGTGCCGTATATCCAATGTAATGTAATCCTATGACTGTTTTTTGAAGTAGTAATTGGTAGGGTGGATAAGAGGGAACCAGTGGATGTAGTGTACTTGGATTTTCAGAAGGCATTCGATAAGGTGCCAACTATTTACAATCTATATCAAAGACTTAGATGAGGGGACCAAGTGTAATATACCCAAGCTTGCTGACGAGATAAAGCTAGGTGGGAAAGTAATCTGTGAGGAGGACACAAAGAGGCTGTAAAGGGATATAGACATGTTAAGTGAGTGGGCAAGAATATGGCAGATGGATTATAACGTGGAGAAATGTGAAGTTATCCACTTTGGTAAGAACAATAGAAAAGCAGAATATTTTTTAAATGGCGAGAGATTGGGAGATGCTGGTATTCAGAGGGACCTGGGTGTCCTTGTACACGAATCACTGAAGTTAACATGCAGGTACAGCAAGCAATTAGCAAAGCAAATGGTATGTTGGCCTTTAGTATTGGAGTATAAGAGTAAAGATGTCTTACTGCAATTATATAAGGCATTGGTGAGACCACACCTAGAGTACTGTGTACAGTTTTGGTCTCCTTACCTAAAGAGGGATAAACTTGCCTTAAAGGGAGTGAAATGAAGGTTCACCAGGCTGATTCCTAGTTTGGGGGGGATTGTCCTATAAGGAGAGATTGAGGAGCGCAGATATTTGGGGGGGGGGGGGGGGGGGCCTTGTGCCTGCTTTTTCCACGTGCAGCTGCTGGGGACTTACCCACACGGAGAAACCTGTAAAAAAAGCGGAAGTTCAATGCGTACGCGCTGCCTCTCCCGGGCACGCGTTTGACCTCCGAAACCCTTCCTTCAAGGGAACGGAAGTTCCGGTTTCCAGCGCATGTGTAGTGCATGCGCGAAACCGGCACTTTCGTTGGGTCTACGGGTGAGTACACAGCGCGTACTCACCTATGGAGACCCGAATTTCTGCCCCAATAATAAGAACGAAACCGGACGGACCACCCGGCATTGACCTCAGCACCGGCTACGGACACAGCAACGGCACACCTGCAAAGTCCTCCTCACCAACATCTGGAGACTTGTGCCAAAATTGGGAGAGCTGTCCCACAGACTAGTCAACAGCCTGACATAGTCATACTCACAGAATCATACCTTTCAGCCAATGTCCAAAATTCCTCCATCACCATCCCTGGGTATGTCCTGTCCCACCGGCAGGACAGACCCACCGGGGTGGCAGCACAGTGGTATACAGTCGGGAAGGAGTGGCCCTGGGAGTCCGTAACATTCACTCCGGACCCCATGAAGTCTCATGGCTTCAGGTCAAGCATGGGCAAGGAAACCGCCTGCTGATTACCACCTACCGCCCCCCTCAGCTAATGAATCCTCCATGTTGAACACCACTTGGAAGAAGCACTGAGAGTAGCAAGGGCACAGAATGGGTGAGGGACTGCAGTGTCCGTCATCAAGAGTGGCTCGGTAGCACCACTACTGACCGAGCTGGCTGAGTCCTGAAGGACATAGCTGCCAGTCTGGGCCTGCGACAGGTGGTGAGAGAACCAACACGGGGGAAAAACCTACTGGATCTCGTCTTCACCAATCTATCTGTCCATGACAGTATTGGTAGCAGTGACCACTGCACAGTCATTGTGGAGACGAAGTCCCGCCTTCACACTGAGGACACCCTCCATCGTGTTGTGTGGCACTAACACCGTGCTAAATGGGATAGATTCAGAACAGATCGAGCATCTCAAAACTGGGCATCCAAGAGGTGCTGTGGGCCATCAGCAGCAGCAGAATTGTATTCCACCACAATCTGTAACCTCATGGCTTGACATATCCCTCACTCTATCATTACCATCAAGCCAGGGGACCAACCCTGGTTCAAGGAGGGGTGCAGAAGAGCATGTCAGGAGCAGCAACAGGCGTACCTAAAAATGCGGTGCCAACCTGGGGAAGTTGCAACACAGCACTACATGCATGCTAAAAAGCGGAAGCAACATGCTATAGACAGGGCTAAGCGATCCCACAATCAACAGATCAGATCAAAGCTCTGCAGTCCTGCCAAATCCAGTCGTGAATGGTGGTGGACCATTAAACAACTAACAGGAGGAGGAGGCTCCATGAATATCCTCATCCTCAATGATGGTGGCGCCCAGCACGTGAGTGCAAAAGACAAGGCTGAAGCGTTTGCAGCCATCTTCAGCCAGAAGTGTCGAGTGGATGATCCATATCGGCCTCCTCCTGAGGTCCCCACCATCACAGAAGCCAGTCTTCAGCCAATTCGATTCACTCCACATGATATCAAGAAACAGCTCACTGGATACAGCAAAAGCTATGGGCCCCGACAACATCCCAGCTATCGTACTGAAGACTTGTGCTCCAGAACTAGCCGCACCTCTAGCCAAGCTGTTCCAGTACAGCTACAACACTGGCATCTATCCGGCAATCTGGAAAACTGCCCAGGTATGTCCTGTCCACAAAAATCAGGACAAATCCAATCCGGCCAATTACAGCCCCATCAGTGCTATCAAGCGACACTTACTCACCAATAACCTGCTCATTGATGCCCAGTTTGGGTTCTGCCAAGACCACTCAGCTCCTGACCTCACTACAGCCTTGTTCCAAACATGGACAAAGTAGCTGAATTCCAGAGGTGAGGTGAGAGTGACTGCCCTTGACATCAAGGCAGCATTTGACCGAGTGTGGCATCAAGGAGCCCTAGTAAAACTGAAGTCAATGGGAATTGGGGGGAAACTCTCCACTGGCTGGAGTCATACCTAGCACAAAGGAAGATGGTTGTGGTGGTTGAAGGTCAATCATCACAGCCCCAGGAGTTCCTCAGGGCAGTGTCCTAGCCCCAACCATCTTCAGCTGCTTCATCAATGACCTTCCCTCCAATATAAGGTCAGAAATGGGGATGTTCGCTGATGACTGCACAGTGTTCAGCGCCATTCACAACTCCTCAGATAATGAAGCAGTCCATGCCTGCATGCAACAAGACCTGGACAACGTTCAGGCTTGGGCTGATAAGTGGCAGGTAACATTCGCGCCACAGAAGTGCCAGGTAATGACTAGCTCCAACAAGCGAGAGTCTAACCACCACTCCTTGACATTCAACGGCATTACCATCGCTGAATCCCCCACCATCAACGTCCTGGGGGTCACCATTGACCAGAAACTTAACTGGACCAACCACATAAATACTGTGGCAACAAGAGCAGGTCAGAGGCTGGGTATTCTGTGGCGAGTGTCTCACCTCCTGACTCCCCAAAGCCTTTCCACCATCTACAAGGCATAAGTCAGGATTGTGATGGAATACTCTCCACTTGCCTGGATGAGTGCAGCTCCAACAACACTCAAGAAGCTCGACACCTTCCAAGACAAAGCAGCCTGCTTGATTGGCCCCCATCCACCACCTTAAACATTCACTTCCTCCACCACTGGCGTACCATGGCTGCAGTGTGTACCATGTACAAGATGCACTGCAGCAACTCGCCAAGGCTTCTTCGGCAACACCTCTCAAACCCGCGACCTCTTCCCCCTAGAAGGACAAGAGCAGCAGGCACCTGGGAACACCATCACCTCCAAGTTCCCCTCCAAGTCACACACCATCCTGACTTAGAAGTATATCGGCGTTCCTTTATCGTTGCTGGGTCAAAATCCTGGAACTCCCTACCTAACAGCTCTGTGGGAGCACCTTCACCACACGGACTGCAGCGGTTCAAGAAGGCGGCTCACCACCATCTTCTCAAGGGCAATTCGGGATGGGTAATAAATGCTGGCCTTGCCAGCGACGCCCACATCCCATAAAAACGAATTTAAAAAGAAATATATTGTCTAGAATTCAGAAGAATAAGAGGTGATCTCATTGAAACTTCTAAAATTCCTACAGGGCTTGACAGGGTAGATGCTGGGAGGATATTTCGCCTGGTTGGGGAGTCTAGAACCAGGGCTCACAGTCTCAGAATAAGGGTTCAGCCATTTAGGACTGAGATGAGGAGAAATTTCCGACAGTGCAGCACTCCCTCAGTACTGCACTCAAACCCACAACCTGTTGACTCAGAGGCGAGAGTACCATCCTGAGTCACGCCTGACACCTCAGAGGTTAAAATGATTGACCCCTAATCACGGTAAAGCACTCACTGGAGAATACACAGGAGGCCCACTGTCCTCTCCTGTCACTTTAAAGGCAGAAAATGACACGCCGTCAGACTAATGCGCTCCAACTAAAACTACAGTACTTGGCTAAATTTATTTACAGGTAAAATACACAGAGGCGTAAAGACACATTGGGCTCGATTTTGCCAGGCCCGAGGAGGCAGGAATGGAGGCGTGCGGGGTGTTAAAATTGCAAAAAATGGCGGGCGGGCCCGACCCCACCTCCAAGCAATTTTCCCAAATGCGTGGTTTCTGATCCTGTCTCTATCCCACCTCCAAGATAGGCCCTTAACAACCACTTAATTGCCTCTATAATCCCATTTTGAGAGGCCTTTCTGATTTTAGCACTTTTCCGATGTGATGCACGCCTCCTCTGAAACACGACGGTGAAACCTGGCGGTAGCACACTTGGATTGCTGACGATCAGCTGCAGGTCCACCATTAAGAAGGATATTTGATCAATCATCATTCTGGGGGAACTTTTAGCAGTCATAGCCATTGTTGTGGAAGTTTGGAGCCTGGAGTTGGAGTAGTAGTAGTAGTAGTAGTAGTGGCGGTGGTGGTAAAAAATTCTGGGAGCAGACGTAGGTCTCCTGTTGCTCATTTTGCCTCCAGGCCCCTCTCACAGCAAAGGCCAAAAGCTTCCCAGTCTTTGCAGACCTTAAATGCAGCAGCAATGATCACCGACCCTGATCTGCTCTCCGCACCTACCAACCTACCAGGGCTACGCCTGGCCGACGTCGCCTGTGGCCCGACCGCAGTCACGGTCAAGTGCGACATATCCCTCTGTCAACCTCGGCCCATCGTCCCAGCGTCCTGGCGCCGCCGGGTATTCGACATTCTCCACAACCTCTCCCACCCCGGTGCCCACGCAATCATCAAATTGATAGGCAACCGCTTCGTCTGGCGCGGCCTTCGCAAGGATGTGTGTACTTGGGCAAACTCCTCCCTAGCCTGCCAACGGGCCAAGGTACAGCAACACATGAAAGCACCCCTCGAGGAGTTTACCGTCCCCTCGCGGAGATTCGACCACATCCACGTGGACATCGTCGGGCCCCTGCCACTGTCGCAAGGCCACACGCACTTGCTGACGATCGTTGACCGCACCACGCGCTGGCCCGAGGCAATTCCACTGACCTCTACCACCACCGCCGACATCGCCAGAGCCTTCGTCAGCACCTGGGTCGCACGGTTCGGCGTCCCCTCCGACATGACGTCGGACAGAGGTCCGCAATTTACCTCTGAGCTCTGGACTGCCGTTGCACGCAATCTCGGGGTGACCATTCACCGCACCACAGCGTACCACCCCCAAGCCAACGGACTGTGTGAGCGGTTCCACAGATCCTTGAAGGCATCTCTTCGAGCCAGCCTCCAGGACGGCGCCTGGACCGACCGACTTCCGTGGGTCCTCCTCGGCCTGCGCACCGCGGTTAAAGAAGACCTCCACACATCGGCAGCAGAGCTCATGTACGGTCAGCCGCTGCGCATACCCGGCGAGTTCCTGCCCACCGCCACGACACCCTGGTCAGCCGACCAGCAACGCCACGACTTCGCCTCACCGGCGCTGCAGTTCGCCCCGGTGCCCATTGCCCGACACGGCGAATCCACCTCACACGTCCCACTAAGCCTGCACCAGGCACGGTTCGTTTTCGTCCGGCACGACGCCCACCGCGGACCCCTTCAACCCTCGTACGACTGGCCCTACAAGGTGCTACAGGCTGGGGACAAATTTTTCACCCTGCAAGTAGGCGACGGAACCGAAAAAGTGTCGGTTGACCGACTCAAGCCAGCACACTCAGAGCCCGGTGAGCAGGTCCCTGTAGCTCGTCCACCACCACGCGGCCGACCTGCCCTCAAGCCGGTTCACCCGGCTGCTCCACGCCCAGCCGTTCCACGTCCACCGGCGTCCTACAAGAGCCGCTCCGGCCGGCCCATCAGACCGCCGCACCGTCTCGTCCACACCTCCTCAGCGGATTCTGGGGGGAGCTGTGTGGCAGATCGCCACCTAAACGGGCATCATCCACTTTTCCGTCCGTGGACAATATATCGAGCACCTTGCCTTTAAGGCACCTTCCCTTTAAGGCAGGAGAAAAGGAGTGGGCGGGGCCTCAGGATTTTTGCCAGAGAATTCTGGGAGCAGTCTGTTCAGCCATTTTGGACCATGCAGTTTTATTAAAAAGCCTCTGTTTTTCCACACATGGATTCAGTCTTAATTCGTGTTTCGCGGCAGCCTCAACAACATCATCAGAGGCGACTTTCAGACTGAAAACACTAATTGGGTCATGGATTCCCACATGCTGGAACTCAATTGCCCAATTAGGGGAAAATCAAATAATTCTCCCACATCCAATTGGAGTCGGGTGGCTAACACAAAAAGCGGATGACACGACCCCAGCCCGCCCCATGACAAAATCGAGCCCATTAAGTTACTAATACAGCGTAGTAACCAAACTTATGCAATGTATGAATGTGTCTGTATAAAACTCAAAATGCTTAAAAGCCTGTGTAGCTTTTATCAGCAAACACTTGAAAACAGACTTTAGTGGTAAGTTTTATGGAAAATAATTCAACAACAACTTGCATTTATATAGCGCCTTTAACATCCCAAGGCGCTTCACAGGAGCGATTATCAGACAAAAACAAAATTGGCACTGGACAGGGACAGGTAAAAATAAAGAAATAAAAACAGAAAATGCTGGAAATACTCAGCGGGTCAGGCAGCATCTGTGGAGAGAGAAACAGAGTTAACGTTTCAGGTCGATGACGACATGTGAGTAGAGGTGTTCCAGGTAGAATAGACATGTTCTCATTCTGTTTGTACTCATTCTGTACCAGCTATGCAAGTCAGCCTGGAACCATTGGAGACATCACCTCATTAACCAGCTATGAGAAGATCCAGTAAGTCAGTTACATGAGTGTAGGGAGGTAATCTGCGATGAATAGGCTTGTTTTATGTGTGTACTGGGAAGAGATCAGAAGAAAGGCTGTAACTGATACCCACAGTTTCTCACTAGCGAGTAAACAGATGCTATTGCACAGACTCATTGAATGCAGGTTACACACTGACAGAATGGCATTACTGTAGGACGTATTTACATTAAAAAGATAGAAACACTGGGACCCCTTGAAGACTTTTCCAGTCTTGCTGAGGCTAGCGTAAGCAGTTAATGCTGACATACTTGCGATATCCTGAGGAGTCCCTGGTATGTGAGTAAATTGATGCCTATATCTCATATGCACTGCATGTGAGGGCTTGTGTTTTATTATCTCATTGATTTGCTTTAATAAAGAGTATTAACCAGACATTTCAGTGTTTTTTAGTCCTCAAACTTGTACTGGAGTTAAAGGATGTGCGATAATATCCTGTAATATCTCCACACAAGGCATTAGTGACATCATTTACATCAAAGGTTGTGAGTCATTGGCTAAATAATGGATGAGAAACTGCTCCAATTGGTTAGTGGGTAAATGCGTTGCACGGCATGATACGGAGCCATTCAGACCACAAGGTCCAAGGTCAGGAACTATTTCTTCTCGAATGAGGGGACACAATGAGACAACCCAACAGCTCAGCATGCCTGGTAACCTTGAGTCACAGATTACAGAGAGAACAGGTTTTAACTGGCATGTCTAATGGAAAGATTGACATGTTGCAGTGGGGATTTTTCATTCATTGTGCATGTCTTATGTATAAGGAACTAGTTTCAGAAACGCCATATCCCAGTACTATCAAAGCTCCATTTCACACCTTTCACTTGTGGCTCTTGGCAGACTCATTGCCTCCTGTCTCTCCATTCACTGCCTGCCTGCCCACGGGATGTTGGTGGGTTGGGACTTGTTTTGCTCTACAGCAACAGAAGGCAAGGCATGCTTTGAAGAGACGGAGCTAATTCAGTTTTCACACGACAAGTCTTCCTGCAAGATTTGCTCTTGCTCCATGGAAGTGCCTTTAAGGAAAGGCAGCGTAGCTTAAGAAAACAAATATAAGGAGTCGGGCATTGTTCGAGAGCGCACTGCCTCACGTAGTGAGGGGAGGGGGAGGGAAAAGTAGAAAGGAGTGAGCGGACAGTAAGAGAGAAGGGATGAGAGGAGAGGAAAGGAGAGAGAAGGGGAGGGAAGGAAAGGAGAGGAGAGGAGGAGAGAAAGAAGGAGAGGGAAGGAAAGGAGAGGAGAGGAGAGGGCAGGAGAGAAGAATGATGCGGAGATGCCGGTGTTGGACTGGGGTGGACAAAAGTGAGAAGTCGCACAACACCAGGTTATAGTCCAACAGCTTTATTTGAAATCACAAGCTTTCGGAGCGCTGCTCCTTCGTCAGGTGAAGTGAAGCAATACAAATCGACAAAGCATATATAGATAGAGAACAATGCATGTGAAGCGTACAGGAGAGAAGAAGAGAGGGCAGGAGAGAAGAGGAGAGGAGAGGGAAGGAGAGAAGAGGAGAGGAGAGGGAAGGAGAGAAGAGGAGAGGAGAGGGAAGGAGAGGGAAGGAGAGGGAAAGAGAGGGAAGGAGAGGGAAGGAGAGAAGAGGAGAGAAGAGGAGAGGGAAAGAGAGGAGAGGGAAAGAGAGGAGAGGAGAGGGAAGGAGAGAAGAGGAAAGGGAAGGAGAGAAGAGGGAAGGAGAGAAGAGGAGAGGGAAGGAGAGAAGAGGAGAGGGAAGGAGAGGAGAGGAGAGGGAAGGAGAGGAGAGGAGAGGGAAGGAGAGAAGAGGGGAGGAGAGGGGAGGAAAGGGGAGGAGAGGGAAGGAGAGGGAAGGAGAGGGGAGGAGAGGGGAGGAGAGGGAAGGAGAGGGGAGGAGAGGGGAGGAGAGGAGAGGGGAGGAGAGGGGAGGAGAGGGAAGGAGAGGGAAGGAGAGAAGAGAAGAGGGAAGGAGAGAGGAGGAGAGGGGAGGAGAGATGAGGAGAGGGAAGGAGAGGAGAGGAGAGGGAAGGAGAGAAGAGGAGAGGAGAGGGAAGGAGAGGAGAGAAGAGGGAAGGAGAGGAGAGGAGAGGGAAGGAGAGGAGAGAAGAGGGAAGGAGAGGAGAGGGAAGGAGAGGAGAGGAGAGGGACGGAGAGAAGAGAAGAGGGAAGGAGAGGAGAGGAGAGGGAAGGAGAGGAGAGGGGAGGGAAGGAGAGAAGAGGAGAGGGAAGGAGAGGAGAGGAGAGGAGACGAGAGGAGAGATCAAAAAGGGATCAAACCGAGACCTTGATAACAAAGTGCTTAGAGATTTTTAGGGGGTAATTTTAGCCTAACTGATGAGGTGGGGAGCCCATGGGATCAGGTGCAATGCCGGTTTACATCCCGCCCCGATATTGACTTCAATGGAGATTAAAATCGGGCAGGGTGTATAACCAGCATCGCACCCAATCCCGCCTGTCTCCCAATGGGTGGATGAGGTTAAAATTGCCTCCTAGAGTCCTTATAATCACCTGTGAAAAATCTGTAAGTTGGGTGGTGTGAGTTGCTTTGTGCCGCAGTGACATGGGTTCAGTATCCGGCTGGCAATCGGTGCCTGGGCTCACACACTGAAGGCCGTCCCTTTGAGTGAGGGTTGCTGTGGAGCCTGTACCCCCTTCAGGGGGAGGTGACATGAACACATCGAGGGCGTTCCAATTTAAACAACAATGGAGAAAATAGAGAGGACTTGGTATCTGCCGATTTAACACACAGAGGATGATGAAGATGGACGTTCCCTGGAACCTGCTGACGATGGTGAATAAATAGGCGGTGATGCAGCTGAATCCTGAAAGTGGAACAAGCTGAGAATCCAGGTGCAGCCCAGGATAAACAGCAACGGCTTGAATCGGCAGCATTCGGTAAGTAGCCAAGAGTTCAGTGAGACTGGCGTAACAGTTTTACTGGATATGTTAACATTGCTAATTAAAATTATAAATATGTATCACAAATGTTCTATCATTGCAGGAAAATGAGGAATGATTTTGTCTTTTATATTCCCATCCTAGCCTGTTAAATTACACATCCTGTGCCAGTGCAAAGCAATTATATAGATATAGGTGTCAATGGTGCTGTGTGGGTAGCACGCACGTCTCTGAGTCAGCAGGTTGTGGGTTCAAGGCCCCCTCCAGACACTTGAACACATAAATCTAGGCTGACACTGTCGGAGGTGCTGTCTTATGGATGAGACATTAAACCGAGGCCCCGTCTGCTCTCTCAGGTGGATGCAAAAGATCCCATGGCACTATTTCAAAGAAGAGCAGGGGAGTTCTCCCTGTTGGCCGAGTCAATATTTATCCCTCAATCAATAGCATTAAACAGATTATCTGGTCATTATCACCTGGCTGTTTGTGGGATCTTGCTGTGCACAAGTTGGCTGCCCCGTTGCCTACAACAGTGACGACACTTTAAAAGTACTCAATTGGCTGTGATGCACTTTGGGACATCTTGATGTCGTGAAAGGCATTATATAAATGCAAGTCTTTCTTTAACTTAAAAAGGTTAATATAAGACAGATTTGTGTTTGCAATGCTTTTATCAAGTCTCTCAGAAACACCTCAAAACACGTCATCAGTTGATGTGCAGTCACTGCTGTTACGTTGATAAACACAAACATTAAAGTTTAAAAGCTGGCAACGATAAATTCCACGCGTTTGAAAACTTGCACCAACACGAGGAGATCAGCGAGCAGAGCTCTGCTTTCCACTGACTGAGCAATAAAGGTAGAGCAGTATAACTGCTGTCCCCTCGCACCACCTTAAAGTGAGTACCAGCAGAGTAACTATAAGCACGCACCGTCTGATACTGTTCACGTGTCATTCTGTCTGCTGTTTTAACACAGGTCTTAATCCTGTTCAACTCAAATTGGTTAGGGGAGTGTCACTTATATACGTTGAACGTTGTCTGCTAATATCACCACAAGTCATTTTTAGTCATTGTTCGAGGGCAATCCATTCTGTGGGCCCCTCTGTTTGACTCATAGGAACAGGCCGAGGCCATTCAGCCCCTCAGGCCTGCTCCGCCATTCAATTAGATCATCGCTGACCTCAACCCCATTATCCGCCTTTGCTCCATATGCCTCGATACCCTTCCCCAACAAAAATCAATCGATCTCAGTCTCGAAAGCTCCAAGTGACCCCCCAGCCTTTGGAGCAGAGAATTCCAGATTTCCA
Source organism: Squalus acanthias (assembly GCA_030390025.1). Classification (NCBI taxonomy): domain Eukaryota; kingdom Metazoa; phylum Chordata; class Chondrichthyes; order Squaliformes; family Squalidae; genus Squalus; species Squalus acanthias. The sequence goes on from CM059445.1 coordinate 25,838,303, forward strand.
CTACCCTGTGTGTGAAAAAGTACTTCCTGATTTCACTCCTGAATGGCCTTTCTCTAATTTTAAGATCATGTCCCCTTGTTCTTGATTCTTCCATCAGAGGAAATAGTTTCTCTCTCTCTACCCTATCGAATCCTTTTAACATTTTAAACACCTCAATTAGATCACTCCTCAATCTTTTATACTCAAGGGGATAAAAGCTAAGTTTATGCAACCTGTCCTCATAATTTAACTCTCTAGGCCGCAGTATCATTCTGGTGAATCTGCGCTGCACCCCCTCCAAGGCCAATATATCCTTCCTGAGGTGCGGGGCCCAGAACTGAACGCAGTGTCCAGTGGGGGTCTGACCAAGAGTGCCTGCGATAGAATCATAGAATCGCACAGCACAGAAGGAGGCCATTCGGCTCATCATGCCTGTGCCAGCTCTTTGGTAAATCTATCCAATTAGTCCCACTCCCCTGCTCTTTCCCCATATCACCGCAAAATTTTCCTTTCATATATTTATCCAATACGGTGGCATAGTGGTTAGCACTGTTGCCTCACAGCACCAGGGACCCGGGTTCGAATCTCAGGTGACTGTCTGTGTGGAGTTTGCACATTCTCCCTGTGTCTGCGTGGGTTTCCTCCGGGTACTCCGGTTTCCTCCCACAGTCCAAAGATGTGCGGGTTAGGTTGATTTGGCTGTGATAAATTGACCCTTACTGTTAGGGGGATTAAATACGTGGGGTTATGGGGATAGGGTGGGATATGTGTCGGTGCAGGCTCGATGGGCCGAAATGGCCTCGATCTGCACTGTGGTGATTCTGTGAATTCCCTTATGAAAGTTACTATTGAATCTGCTTCCACCACCCCTTCCGACAATGCATTCCAGATCACAACAACTCGCTGTGTAAGAAAATGTTTCTTCATGTCCCCTCTGGTTCTTTTGACAATCACCTTCAATCTGTGTCCTTTGGTTACCGACCCTTCTGCCACTGGAAACAGTTTCTCCTTATTTACTCGATCAAAATCGTACATGATTTGGAACACCTCTATCAAATCTCCTCTTAACCTTCTCTGCTCTGAGGAGAACAATCCCAGCTTCTCTAGTCTCTCCACATAACTGAAGGCCTCCCATTGTTTAATTACTGTTTTGCCTTCCAGTTTTTGATTGGGATTTTTCAACTAATACAAATGCAAAATACTGTGAATGCTGGAAATCAGAAATATAAACAGAAAATGTATATATCAGCCTGGCCTGCTGAGCATGTCCAACATTTTCTGTTTATATTATCTCTTTTCAACTCTCTGAGGTTTGCCCTCCTCCAGTTCAGTATTTTTATGATTGACTGTTCCTTGTCCTTTTTCCATAACTATTCTAAACCTGCTGATATTATGATCACTGTTTCCAAAATGCTCTCCGATTGACACATGCTCCACTTGATCTCCCAGAACTAAATCCAGCACTGCTTCCTTCCTCGTTGGGCTGGAAACAAACTGATCAAGAAAGTTCTCTTGTACACGTTTCAGGAATTCCTCTTTGCCCTTGACACTGTTACTATCCCAGTCTATATTAGGATAATTGAAGTCCCCCATTATCACTACTCGGTAGTTCTTGCATCTTTCTGTAATTTTCCTGCAAATTTGCTCCTCTATCTCCTTCCCACTATTTGGTGGCCTATAGTTCACACCCAGTAGCATAATAGCTCCTCTATTGTTGCTTAATTCTAACCAAATGGATTTTGCCTTTGGCCCCTCAACTACATCATCCCCTTCCAGTGCTATAATAGTATCTTTGATCAGTACTGCCACCCCAACGTTTTTTCCTTCCCTATCTTTCCTGAATACCTTGTAGCCAGGAATATTAAGTTCTCAATCCTCCTCTTCTTTGAGACAGATCTCTGTTATTGCCAATATTTCATAGTCCATTGTGGTGACTTGTGCTTGCAGCTCACCAACATTATTTACCACACTATGTGCATTTACGCACTTGCTCTCCAATCCCATCTTAGTCTGCCTCGCATTTCCCCCTGTTTGATCCTTCCTATTTCTGAACTATTCTGTACTCTATTGCTCTATGTCTCTCCCAGTCCTCTGTGCACCTTGTTTCTCCTCAAATGTTTCATCCTGGTGCCATCCCTCTGCCAATTTGGGAAAGTGTGAGGTCATTCACTTTGGATCTAAGAAAGATAGATCAGAGTATTTTCTTAATGGTTTGAAGCTCAGAACTATGGAGGAACAGGGAGATTTAGGGGTCCAAGTACTGAAATCTCTAAAAGCTAGTGGACAGGTTCAAAAACAAATAACTAAAGAGGCTCATGGAATGTTGGCCTTTATCTCGAGGGGGCTGGAATACAAAGGGAGGAAGTGATGTCACAGTGATATAAAGCTCTGGTCAGACCCCCACTGGACACTGGGTTCAGTTCTGGGCCCCGCATCTCAGGAAGGATACATTAGCCTTGGAGGGGATGCAGCACCAGATTAATACTGGGGTTAAAAGGATTAAATTATGAGGACAGATTGCACAGACTAGGCTTGTGTTTCCTTGAATGTAGAAGATTAAGGGGTGATCTAATCGAGGTGTTTAAGATGATCAAAAGATTTGCTAGGGTAGATAAAGAGAAACAATTTCCTCTGGTGGGGGAGTCCAGAACAAGGGGCATAATCTTAAAATTAGAGCCAGGCCGTTCAGGGGTGATGTCAGGAAGCACTTCTTCACACAAAGGGGAGTGGAAATCTGGAACTCACTGCACCAAAAAGTCCGAACTTCCAAAGTTGTATCAAGGGACATGGATCAAAGGTGGGTGAAGGGAGTTGAGTTACTGATCAGCCAACATGTAATTAAATGGAGGAACAGACTCGATGGGTTGAATGGCCTCCACCTGTTGCTGTAAATATATACAACTATTTAACATCATTGGCAGGAGGCAAACGATCCCATCACTGCCCATCGCCTGCGCATCCTGTTCTGAGTCGTAACCACGTGGAAACCTGTTATTGCATTCTAGCGCATCAAGTCATTGTAACCTACATGAAGCCCAAGGCTTCACCAACCACTTCAGGAAGGTGAGGCCCCTTTAACTGGACGGGTCAAACCGTGAGATCACGGGGCAAGCCTCACCCTCACACTGCGCATCACAGTGAGATCAGACATCACAATAGGTTTGTAAACTGGGGAAATTTGAGGCAGGAGGCTGCACAACCAGTTTCAGTGAAGGAAAGGGAGCTGCACTGACTGTGACTAACTGGCTGATCTATCTAGGAGTGAATGTGGTCGGGTAGAAGATCTGAACAGGTTTACTTTGTGAAGGGAGCGTGAACAATGGAAATATCACAGCCAGCTGACACTCAGAAGTTTATTGCTGTAGAAGGTTTGTTTAGACCTGTAGTTCCAGCTTGTATCATTCTCTGCGGAAGTCAGTGAGTAATGTAAGCCTCTCTGTCCTATTCTCAGGCTTGTAGTTCGTTTTGACCCGCTAATATTACAAGGGAAATAATTAATGAATCACCCAAAAGCTCTTAAGTTAACTAAGGTCGTTTATTAAAGGAAAAGAAGAGAAATGGGGAAAAAAACGCTTATAGATTTAAATGGCAATACGATGCCCTTATTAGCCTACCTGGCAATCCAATGCCCTTCTCACTCTACTCTTAGCAATAAAGATGCTCTAGCAATACAATGCCCAAATATGTTCTAAGTAAATGGTCATACAATCACCCCGAAGTGGCCGGCTCCTGTTGATTGCAGCTCTCTCCTTCCGACGATCAGTCGGGTTCATTTCTTGTTGACTGCAGCTCTCCTTCCCACCCCTTCACTGCAGTAACAAAGTTACCGTAACAGCTTCTTTCATATCTTTTCCTTTCAATGGTGGACAGGGTGTTACATCGCCAAGGCCTCATTGGCCTATCGATGATAGCCTTAGATCATGATAACCAATAATATATCGCAGTTTTTAAGTTTAAAACTTAAAGTTAAAGCCCGCATGATACTGTCCATCTTACTTAAACCTCCTTTCAGTAAATTTCCATCATGTGAAGACCACAGTAACAGCTGATTGGCTGGATAGCTCACGCAAATGTCAACAGTCTAGCTGGCAAACTTTCTGGTAAGGATTGTTTATTGAAGAGGCCCATTGAGTTCTGTGTTATCTCGTCAAGGCCTAATCCCTCATTGTTTACACAGACATCTCCTTTAGCTACACAATGGGCTGGATTTTGCCAGGCCCGAGGAGGTGGGAATGGAGGGTGGGGTGTTAAAATTGCAAAAAATGGCAGGCAGGCCCGACCCTGTCTCCATCCCACCTCCGAGCAATTTTCCCAAATGTGTGGTTTCTGATCCCGTCTCCGTCCCGCCTCCAAGAGGCGGGATAGGCCCTTAAGGCCCTTAAGAACCACTTAATTGCCTCTATAATCCCATTTTGAGAAGCCTTTCTGATTTTAACACTTTTCCGACGTGATGCACGCCTCCTCTGAAACACGACGGTGAAACCTGGCGGAACTTTTAGCAGTCATAACCATTGTTGTGGAGGTTTGGAGCCTGGAGGAGTAGTAGTAGTAGGAGGAGTAGTAGTAGTAGTGGTGGTGGTGGTGAAAAATTCTGGGAGCAGACTTAGGTCTCCTGCTGCTCATTTTGCCTCCAGGTCCCTCTCACAGCAAAGGCCAAATGCTTCCCAGTCTTTGCAGACCTTCAATGCAGCAGCAATGATGACATCATCAGAGGTGACTTTCAGACTGGAAAGACTAATTGAGTCATGGGTTCCCACATGCTGGAACTCAATTGCCCAATTAGGGGAAAATCGAATAATTCTCCCACATCCAATTGGAGTCGGGTGGCTAACACGAAAAGCGGATGACACGACCCTAGCCCGCCCCATGACAAAATTGAGCCCAATGTCTTTGTTCCTTCTTGATAGCACCATCTGGTTTCGCTGCTTTGCCACAGCTCAGCAGGTTTTAATTTTAAAACAAGCTTTTCCCCCATCAGCACTGTTCCCAGCTTCCCAAAGCATGTTGGTTGAATGTCCAGCTTGAAAATTGTGTCAAAAAGGATTTCTCTTCCTTACAGTAACAGTAAAATCCGCTGTAGTGACCGTGCAAATATAAAGGCTCAAATTCTAGAAACTAAAACCAGTCTGTATAAAATGACCAGGTTTTCCTGGTCAGTAGATGTTGGTTGTTCTGATCAGCTTGTCCTGGACTCTGGGATAGTCTGTGGGACAGCTCAGCCCGAACCCACAATTTAAACAGTGGAGAGAGTCAGCCCGAACCCACAATATAAACAGTGGGAGAGTCAGCCCGAACCCACAATATAAACAGTGGAGAGAGTCAGTCTGAACCCACAATATAAACAGTGGAGAGAGTCAGCCCGAACCCACAATTTAAACAGTGGAGAGAGTCAGCCCGAACCCACAATATAAACAGTGGAGAGAGTCAGCCCGAACCCACAATATAAACAGTGGAGAGAGTCAGTCTGAACCCACAATATAAACAGTGGAGAGAGTCAGTCTGAACCCACAATATAAACAGTGGAGAGAGTCAGTCTGAACCCACAATATAAACAGTGGAGAGAGTCAGTCTGAACCCACAATATAAACAGTGGAGAGAGTCAGTCTGAACCCACAATTTAAACAGTGGAGAGAGTCAGTCTGAACCCACAATATAAACAGTGGAGAGTCAGCCCGAACCCACAATATAAACAGTGGAGAGAGTCAGTCTGAACCCACAATTTAAACAGTGGAGAGAGTCAGCCCGAACCCACAATATAAACAGTGGAGAGAGTCAGCCCGAACCCACAATATAAACAGTGGAGAGTCAGCCCGAACCCACAATATAAACAGTGGAGAGCCTCCCTATTTAAACCGCTGATTGGTGTTGAGCAGTGTCCCACTCAGTGTAGTTTTGGGACTAAATAAGGGGAGAGGCTGAGAGGGAGAGAGAGAACATCTGAATAATCAGCTATGCAAAGTGTCTGCCAGCCCTGAGAGCTCAGGGTTAAGACTCGAAGAACGAAGGGAGGATTTGAAGAATTTCTTCACAAAATAAGTGATTAGAACGAGTAGCTATTGAGGCAGAAACTGTCAAATCATTTGAATAAGAATTGGATATTTGAGAAGGAAGAATGTAAAAGGATTTGGGGAAAGGCAAGGATTAGGTGGCATCAGTTGAAGAGCTTGCACTGGGCACAGGTGGACAATCCAAATGGTGCCGTTCTTTGCTGTCATTGAGCTGCAGTAGATGGGGAATGGGCTGGAATGGGCAGCGGCCTAAAGTCAGCATTTGTTCCAGTGGGCAGAGCGAGCGGATTCTAGCGTGTGAAGATTTGAAGAGATCCAGTAACACTGAGGCACAGCAGGGTCGAGAGCTTCACTTGCTGTCACTGCCAGATCTCCTGTGACTTTACCCACGGGTAGGCCGAGGCCTGGAGTGCGGTTACTGATATTTACTGGGCCCCAAGTGAACACTGAGGGCTGGATGTTCCTCCTGGGCAGTAATGCTGTGGTGACTGAGCTTGGTACCTGCCCACATGGCTCCTGATACCGGCCCAGGTGTTAACTTTCTAAAGGGAATTTAACTAAAAAGGCGGGTAGGGTTCAGGTGAGGGGAAATTTAGAAAGCTAAAGAGAAAAGTCAAGGCAATGGAGCAGTGTAGCGATTTGAGTAAAGATAAGCAGAGTGTGACAGGAAGGGACAGAGGGGGAAAAGTTCGCTCGTGCCCGCAGGAAGACTCCGATCAGAAATTCAGGACCAATATTTGAGAGAGAGATAGATAGTAGAAAGACCAAAAAGTGGGGACGAAGCCAACTATGACGGAACCGGATGGATCTAAGGAAGCTAACTCGAGAGAAATATTAACACACAAAGAAATAAAACAACATTGAGCAATATTTAAAGGAGAGATCAATAGAGTTGAGGAGAAATACATTCCATGATAATATAAGAACAATCCAACAAAGAAGTGTCGAGCAGAGTATCAATCAGGAAATTAGAGGCGCATTTAACAAGGGTAATACATTAATCATGGGTTCTTTAATCTTCATATAGACTGGGCAGAACACATTTGCAGTAATAATGTGCAGGACGAGTTCATGGAAAGCATTCAAGATAGTTTTCTAAATCAGTATGTTGAGAAACCAACTAGGGAACAGGCTATTTTAGATCTAGTATTGTGCAATGAGACCGGGTCAATTTATAACCTTGTAGTAAAGGAACCTCTTCGGAAGAGTGATCATAATATGATCGAATTTTATGCTGAGATTGAGAGTGATTTAGTGAAGTCCGAAACTAGGGTCTTAAATCTGAACAAAGCAAACTAGGTAGGTATGAGGGGTGAGTTGGCTAAGATAGGTTGGGAATTAAAAGATATGACGGTAGATAAGCAATGGCAAACACTTAAATAATTTATTCACAATTCGCAACAAATATACATTACCTTAAGGAATAAGGAACCCATGGGGAAAGTGGTCCAATCGTGGCTAACAAGAGAAGTTAAAGATAATATTAGATAAGGGAACGGTAGCGTAGTGATAATGTCACTGGGCTAGTAATCCAGAGGCCTGGACTAATGATCCAGAGGCGTGAGTTCAAATCCCACCACGGCAGCTGGGGAATTTAAATTCAATTAAATAAATCTGGAATAATTACTAGCATCAGCAATGGTGACCATGAAACTATCGGATTGTCGTAAAAACCCATCTGGTTCACTAATGTCCTTTAGGGAAGGAAATCTGCCGTCCTTACCTGGTCTGGCCTATATGTGCCTCCAGACCCACAGCAATGTGGTTGACTCTTAACTGCCCTCTGAAATGGCCTAGCAAGACACTCAGTTGTAACAAACCGCTATGAAAAAGAATGAAACCGGACGGACCACCCGGCATTGACCTTGGCACCGGCGACAGACACGGCAACGGCACACCCAGCCCAGTCGACCCTGCAAAGTCCTCCTCACCAACATCTGGGGACTTGTGCCAAAATTGGGAGAGCTGTCCCACAGACCAGTGAAGCAACAGCCTGACATAGTCATACTCACAGAATCATAACTTTCAGCCAATGTCCCAAACTCCTCCATCACCATCCCTGGGTATGTCCTGGCCCACCAGCAGGACAGACCCACCAGGGGTGGTGGCACAGTGGTATACAGTCGGGAGGGAGTGGCCCTGGGAGTCATCAACATTGACTCCGGACCCCATGAAGTCTCATGGCTTCAGGCCAAGCATGGGCAAGGAAACCTCCTGCTGATTACCATCTACCACCCTCCCTCAGCTGATGAATCAGTACTCCTCCATGTCGAACACTACTTGGAAGAAGCACTGACAGTAGCAAGGGCACAGAATGTACTCTGGGTGGGGGACTTCAATGTCCATCACCAAGAGTGGCTCGGTAGCACCACTACTGACTGAGCTGGCCGAGTCCTGAAGGACATAAATGCCAGTCTGGGCCTGCGACAGGTGGTGAGAGAACCAACACGAGGGAAAAGCCTACTTGACCTCGTCCTCACCAATCATCTACCTGTCGCAGATGCATCTGTCCATGACAGCATTGGTAGCAGTGACCACCGCACAGTCATTGTGGAGACGAAGTCCCGTCTTCACACTGAGGACACCACCCTCCATCGTGTTGTGTGGCACTACCACCGTGTTAAATGGGATAGATTCAGAACAGATCTAGCAGCTCAAAACTGGGCATCCAAGAGGTGCTGTGGGCCATCAGCAGCAGCAGAATTGTATTCCACCACAATCTGTAACCTCATGGCCTGGCATATCCCTCACTCTAGCATTACCACCAAGCCAGGGGACCAACCCTGGTTCAATAAGGAGTGTAGAAGAGCATTGCAGGAGCAGCACCAGGCGTACCTAAAAATGAGGTGCCAACCTGGGGAAGCAGCAACACAGGACTACATGCATGCTAAAAAGCGGAAGCAGCATGCTATAGACAGGGCTAAGCGATCCCACAATCAACGGATCAGATCAAAGCTCAGCAGTCCTGCCACATCCAGTCGTGAATGGTGGTGGACCATTAAACAACTAACGGGAAGAGGAGGCTCCATGAATATCTCCATCCTCAATGATGGTGGAGCCCAGCACGTGAGTGCAAAAGACAAGGCTGAAGCGTTTGCAACCATCTTCAGCCAGAAGTGCCGAGTGGATGATCCATATCGCCCTCCTCCTGAGGTCCCCACCATCACAGAAGCCAGTCTTCAGCCAATTCGATTCACTCCACGTGATATCAAGAAACGGCTCAGCACACTGGATACAGCAAAGGCTATGGGCTCTGACAACATCCCGGCTATCGTGCTGAAGACTTGTGCTCCAGAACTAGCCACGCCTCTAGCCAAGCTGTTCCAGTACAGCTACAGCACTGGCATCTATCCGACAATCTGGAAAACTGCCCAGGTATGTCCTGTCCACAAAAAGCAGAACAAATCCAATCCGGCCAATTACCGCCCTATCAGTCTACTCTCAATCATCAGCAAAGTGATGGAAGGTGTCATCGACAGTGCTATCAAGCGGCACTTACTCACCAATAACCAGCTCAATGAGGCCCAGTTTGGGTTCCGCCAAGACCACTCGGCTCCCAACTTCATTACAGCCTTAGTCCAAACATGGACAAAGGAGCTGAATTCCAGAGGTGAGGTGAGAGTGACTGCCCTTGACATCAGGGCAATATTTGACCGAATGTGGCAGGAAGGAGCCCTAGTAAAACTGAAGTCAATGAGAATTGGGGGTAAAACGTTCCACTGGCTGGAGTCATACCTAGCACAAAGGAAGATGGTTGTGGTGATTGAAGGTCAATCATCACAGCCCCAGGACATTGCTGCAGGAGTTCCTCAGGGCAGTGTCCTAGCCCCAACCATCTTCAGCTGCTTCATCAATGACCTTCCCTCCAACATAAGGTCAGAAATGGGGATGTTCGCTGATGACTGCACAGTGTTCAGCGCCATTCACAACTCCTCAGATAATGAAGCAGTCCATGCCCACATGCAACAAGACCTGGACGACGTTCAGGCTTGGGCTGATAAGTGGCAGGTAACATTCGCGCCACAGAAGTGCCAGGCAATGACTATCTCCAACAAGCGATAGTCTAACCACTGCCCCTTGACATTCAATGGCATTACCATTGCCGAATCTCCCACCATCAACATCCTGGGGGGGTCACCATTGACCAGAAACGTAACTGGACCAACCACATAAATACTGTGGCAACAAGAGCAGGTCAGAGGCTAGGTATTCTGCGGCAGGTGTCTCACCTCCTGACTCCTCAAAGCCTTTCCACCATCTACAAGGCACAAGTAAGGAGTGTGATGGAATACTCTCCACTTGCCTGGATGATTGCAGCTCCAACAACACTCAATAAGCTCGACACCATCCAGGACAAAGCAGCCCGCTTGATTGGCACCCCATCTACCACCTTAAACATTCACTCCCTCCACCACCGGCGTACCGTGGCTGCAGTGTGTACCATCTACAAGATGCACTGCAGCAACTCGCCAAGACTTCTTCGGCAGCACCTCCCAAACCCGCGACCTCTTCCACCTAGAAGGACAAGGGCAGCAGGCGCATGGGAACACCACCACTTCCAAGTTCCCCTCCAAGTCACACACCATCCTGACTTAGAAGTATATCGCCGGTTCTTCATCGTTGCTGGGTCCAAATCCTGGAACTCCCTCCCTAACAGCACTGTGGGAGCACCTTCACCACACGGACTGCAGCGGTTCAAGAAGGCAGCTCACCACCACCTTCTCAAGGACAATTAGGGATGGGCAATAAATGCTGGCCTCGCCAGCGACGCCCACATCCCGTGAACGAATAAAAAAAAAATTAAAGAAAGAGGCTTATAATGTTGCCAAAAGAGTAGTAAGCCTTAGGATTGGGAGGATTTTAGAAATCAGCAAAGGAGGAGCAAGAAATTGATAAAGAAACAGAAAATAGAATATGAGAGTAAACTAGCAAGAGACATAAAACAGATTGTAAAAGCTTCTATAGGTATGTAAATGGAAGAGATTAGCGAAGGCAAGTTTGGGTCCCTTAGAGGCAAATACAGGAGAAATTATAATGGGGAATAAGGAAATGGGTGAGACAGTAAACAAATACTTTGGCCGCGATTTTGCCGGCACTCAGAGGGTGGGTTTGGAGGCGGGTCAGGAGTGAAAATCTAAATGATTGACAGCGGGTTGTGAACCCGCCGCCATCCCGCCTCCACGCAACTTTGCAAAGTGTCGGGTCTGCGAGTCCCGATCAGACCCGACACCAAGCGGTGGGAGAGCCACTTAAATCAGTTAACAGCTTGTTAACTGCCGACATAATCACATTTTTACAGGCTCTTCCCATTTTAGTACATTTTCAGCATGTTGCCCGTCGTGCAAAAAACACGCCAGCTGATTGTGCCGGGTTCAGCAACTCGCTGAATTGTTGACAGCTGCTCCTGCAGCATAAAAGCGGACCTGCAACATGGCTGACTTTCAGATGGCAGAACTTTGTGTTTTGAGGTTTTGGAACACATTTTGCAGGTCTATTGAGCTTGTAAGTGTTTAAGCTGAGATCCATATGCACTGTCACCTCCTTGGAAAACCCTCTCCCCACATTGACTGAGCGCTTATAACATCTCTTCCTCAACTGAGCTAATACCAGTGGGATGGGAACCATTTATATCCTCTCATCCTGGTCCTCAGAATCGGAGGAAGAGCAGCTGCGGCAGCAGCAGAACCAGGCACAGCAGCAGCACCAACATCAAGAGTGCCAACCTTCTCCTCAGCCACCTGATGCTGCACAGGGCAGAGGGCGTCAGCGCAGGGCTGCACGTCGCCGCAGGAGATACCCCCAACACAGGGTTTACAGGCAGAGGATGAGCTTCCTCAACATGAGTGAGCAGCAGTGCCAAAGGAGGCTGAGACTTTCGCGAGAGGTAGTCGCTGACATCTGCGCAATGCTGCACCAACACCTGGAGCCCAGAGGAGTGGGTGGACACTCCTTACCAGTGGCTGTCAAGTCAGCACTGCCCTCAACTTCATTGCTTCGGGCTCCTTCCAGGGATCAGCAGCAGACATCAGCGGCATCTCCCAGTCAGCCGCACACACCTACATCACGCAGGTTACCGATGCCCTCTTTGCAAAGTCACACAATTACACCCACTTCTGCACGGATGAAGCAAGTGTAACAGCGCATGCAGTTGGCTTTGCGAATATGGCAGGCTTCCCAAGGGTGCAGGGCATCGTGGACTGCACATGTGGCCATTAGGGCACCCCATCACAACCCAGCTGAATTTGTCAACCGCAAGGGCTTCCACTCCCTTAACATCCAGCTGGTGTGTAACCACAGGAAGATCATCATGCAGTTGCCATGATTCGTTCATCCTGCAGCAGTCTACTGTGCCTCAGCTCTTCAATCCGCCAACGCAACTTTCTGGATGGCTACTCCCTAAAGGGCTATTCCCTAAAGACGTGGCTAATGACTCTGATGAGGAGGCCATCAAACGAAGCTGAGGAGCGCTACAATTTCCACATTTCCACCAGAAGCATCATAGAGCAAACCATCGGCTTGCTCAAAATGCGATTCAGATGCCTCAACAGATCTGGTGGAGCCCCAAAGTACTCACCAGCCAGGGTCTCCAGAATCATCGTGGTCTGCTGTGCCCTGCACAACATCGCACAGCAACGTGGCTTAGCGCTGCCTGAGGAACAAGTGGCTCAGCGCACAGTGGAGGAGGAGGATGCAGATGAGAAAGACCTTGCGGAGGCCCATGTGCCAGTTCCACCAGCACGCGAGCACATTGCTGGTCGTGAAGCAAGGGATGCACTAATCCATGCCAGATTCGCGTAAGTTTACGCAGCACAGACATGTGGCTGGCACATGGAAATGAGTGTCTGGCCGACCTTCTTAACACACCATACAGTATCTGTACAATAAACTGTGGGTTCCGATCACTCTCAGCACCATCATTACAGATGAAAGGCCCCTCACTGTGACACTTCCATTTCTGAGCACACATAGGCCAACTCTTTGAAGCTTTGCCATCGCATCTCTTTATTACAATTGAAATAACGATGAAAATCATCACTTTGTTTTATATCAAAACACACAAGTGACTCATCTTGTGACTATTTGTGTGTTAACTTTCTCTTACGCATGCTTCTACGTGGTGCTTCCCCTGTGGCTTCAGCAGATGTTGAGGAACCTTGCTCACTTTCATGCTGCGCCTGCTTTCAATGCCTTTGGCGGGTGTCCTCTGGGTTCGGGAGCCTGGCAGGGCTCGGCAACAGTCTGCTCCTCCTGCGGCTGTGCAGGGGCTGAGGCGGCCATCTCAGTTGGGTGAGGAATCGTGGGCTCTGACCGAGGGCTCCGCAGTGTGTAAGGGGTTTCGTGGCCTGTGATTCTTTGCTATTGCTTGCTCTGGTCTCCGGCCAGACCTCTTGCAATAATCACCCGTGAGTGGTTCGACCCACTCGCCCTTACGGTTCTGACACCTGGACTTAGATGCAAAGGAGCAGTAATGCAGAGAAGGACTCAAATAGACCTGGTTGAATAGCACGAAATGAATGCCTTTATTGTACGGTGTCCAAAATAATGAAATACATGTCATATGCGCAGATCAAAGAAATTACAAGTATACACACGTCTATAAATCTTGTTCTATACAAACGGGGAACACACGGCACATCGTAAAGTGGATAACACATTACAAATTACCCTTAAAAACCACCCTCCCCTATAATACCTAAACTAAGTCTGGATTTGTAGGATCGGGAAACATGCTCACCACTCGGGTTATTCCGGAATTTAAAATGAGGCTCGCAGCCTTTTGTTGCAGCCCCTGGCTGCCACGTGGCTGTGGGAGCTTCTGAACACGACTGATTTACTCTCGCTGCCGCGATGGACCCACTCGGGTCAACCCTGATGAACGTTCGTCGCGGATGGCCCAGGCTATTCGCTCAAATAACCAGAAGAAAAGGCCTGTCTTTCCTGATGTCATGAAATATTCGGTAGGATTCAAAGAGTGGGTTTGAACCTACTTCGTCGTTTATCTTCGGGCGCGGTCGGGGTTTGACTGACCGTGCCGGCTCCTACGTGGAATTCTTCTCGTCGTTCGGGCCTCGTTTGGCCGAAGTTCCTGCCTTCTTGACTGACAGCGGCTGGTCGTTCGGGAACACACCGCTGCGTTGCCCTGATGGATCCGGACACCGTTTACCGACAATCGGGCTGGTGTACCCTGCTGCCTGCCGTGTCGAGGTGGCTCGTCCTGAGGTTCCGCTCCTGGCCGAATGTGAGCCTCTGCCCAAAACGGTCAACAACGACCAACCAACCCACCGACCGAACCGACCGAACGAACGAACCCAACGAAACGAACGATCACTCCTGATGGACATTCTTCTTCTATAGTTATACTGTTGGACGGGCCTTATCTCCTGTTCAAATCAAAATGCTGTCTTTTGTTTAATTTTGGCGCCCAAAGTTCTCGGTATGGGGTAATTGTCTCTTCAACTGGTTTCGGGATCACCCGAAACTGGCCCAATCACCCGTTAATGTCTTTCTCATTGTTGAGCTGGGTGGAATTTGTATAATGATGTGTCTGGATGGGCCCCCGACCGTCCGGTGCAATGACTCCTCACCGTGCATTTAAAGCGAGTCAAGCACTTAGTTTATTGTTCTGTCCAAAACGCAAATGGGTTGCATCCTGCCTTCCCAATCTGTACTGTGCATGATCTCATTATAAATGTATTTTCAGCGCCTTCTTGTCTGAGCCGTTACGACTGGTTTTCGCGGGTTTTTTTATTACTGCAGTGGCTGTGTGCTCACCATGTTCTGGAAAGCCTGTCACGATGCTCGGCGGCCATTTTACAAGGCTGCTATACCTTTTTATTAAAGTAGCAGCCTTTCGTTCAATAAAATGTTCAATTAAACTTGCTTCTCTCATTATTAAAATCGTGATAATTGCGAAATCTACAAGTGGCATGGGACTGTGAGCACTTGGAGAGGGGGCCCCACTTCCTTGTTGTCGACCACCAACATCCCTCTCATGGGTCACCCGCACTTCACTGCTAGCAAGGAACTGGAGAGCACCTTGCTGCACATCAGTGGGGCCATGAGGACCCGTCTCTGTACTGACAGTCCTCATAACGGGGACATCCATGTACCTCTGGTTCCTCTCCTCAATAGATGCCCATCTATCCTCCATAGCAGACTATCTATTGCTCATGTTTTAGATGGACTCCTCCATTCTCTGCACACTCGCAGTTACAGTGGTAGCAAACCCTGTCAGAGACTCCTGCACTTGTTCCTGAAGTTCCAGCACCGCTCTCTTTCTGGATGGCCCCAGAGGCACAGCGTCCACATGCAGCTGAGCAGAGCTAGGAGCGTCCTGTGCCCTCCAACAAGGACTCTCCACTGCTGTCCCTGTCTCCACCATCTGCTGATGCTCACTTGTGAGCTGTGATACACCAGGTGACAGCACTAATCTATCTCGCGAATGACCCACTGAGGTGCGCGTCTCTGCACTGGTGCTATGTGCGTTTAATTCTGCTGACACAGCACTGTCAGAGGTTGCAGCTTCCTCTGAGGAGTCTTCCGGCTCTCCCTCCTGGTCAGTGGGGAGGGGGGCTCTCAATGGTCCTGTGGGAGAGTAAAGGCATGAGTAAGACATGTGATATTAACGTAGTAGACACATCCCATTGTGCAGATGATCAGAACTCAATCTGTATGAACATCAGATGCCATATCAGTCACTCATGAAATCTAAATGAGAGGGTTGCAAATCTATTCTGTCACCAGCTTGCTCTACTATGCCTGTCTCTCAGTCACCCACTTCCAGCTCCTCAGCACCTCCGACAATGTCGATTGCAGCCTCCTCAGCGGTGGTCTAGTGCGGCAACGAAGGTGGGCCTCCTCCTGTCCACCCCCTCTCCCTCTCTTTGTGGGCTCTCTTTTCCTGCAATGAGGGACACAAGTGGAGCTTGAGTGAGAATGGTTGAGTGAGTGTAGAGAATCCATAGCATAGATGCTAAGAGGGAGACAAAGATGGAGTGAGGTGCCAATACCAAGGGCCCTCCCTGTGCGTTGTTAGTTGTTGCCATTGCATAACAGTGAGAGCGAGTGTGAGGGGTGCATAGTAGAATGGTAGAGTGAGTCTGTACATAGAGAGAGAGGGATGGTTAAGGGTGCAAGGGATGTAAGGGTAGGTTGGGATGTGCAGGAGTAGGTTGACAATGCAGAGTGCTGGTGATGAGAGGAGATGGGGAGCAGATTGAAGGTAAGTGTGATGTTATACTCACTTTTGCTGAGTGTAGCAGATCATTGAACCTTTTGCGGCACTGAACCCAGGTGCGTGAGCACAAAGACCTGGCGCTGACCTCCTCAGCTATTTGCAGCCAGGCTGCTTTGGTTTGCTGAGGAGGCTTCCTCCGTCCATTTGAGGGGAACAGAACTTCACTCCCTCCACAAGAGCATGGAGGGAGTCATCATCGAATCTTGGAGCAGCCTTTGATCTTGACCCACTCATCTCGCTATCTTTCAAACTGAGAAGTATCAGAAAATGTAGGAAAAATCACGAGTCTGCACGGGCCCCTTGAATGCAGTGAACGGAAGACGTCAGCAGAAGCGAGCAGCAGACCTGAACCCACTGATTGGGCCGAGCAACGCGCACGATGGCTTAATAAGCCCAGTTAAGGCAAAATAGTTAATGCAGAGCGGATTAAACCGGCAGCGGGACCGGAACCCACCGACCGACCAACGCGACTCCACTCGGAAAATCACGGCCTAAGAGAGCACGGAGCCGTCAATTCCAGGCCGGGTGGAGGGAGCTGTGGTCACAGTATTAGGGTACTCAGGTTGGAATTAGGGGCTCGACCTGATTCCACGGCCATTCAGTCCCATTATTAAAACAGCCAAATCCATCGGGAGTGGGGAAACTTCTGTGGAGTCGAGATTCGAGGGGCAGGGGGCAGGAGAAACTTCTTTACAGACTGTCGTGAGGCTGTGCAACTCACTTGCATGTTTAGAGGCAGCGACTGGACAAGTGGAAGAAGGAAAAGGGGAGGAGATTTAGGAACTGGGCGGTTAACTGCGATTATACCTACTTGCTCGCAGGAAGGACTGGCCCACAGACTGGTTGGGCCAAATGGGCCGTTTCCATGTCGTAAATCTTTGGCCATTTCTTGCACCTCCTCCTCTGTGCGGATGTCTTCAGATTAAGTGGGTACAGGGTGTTCTTGTGTATCTGGGGCCGATACTCTTGGCAGTGGGGTCCAAATATGGGATTAACCAAAGACCATTGGGAATGTGGAAAGTTGAAAATTGGAAATATTTTAAACATCTTTGCTTGGAATTCTCATTGCTTAAAAGTCACCACGGGGTCTCAAATTCCTGCCCAGACCCCTCAATGGGATGTAGAACCCAGTAATGCCAGAGATGTGCTAATGCTCCATCCCGGGAATTGGGTTGGGTCAGGGCTGCAACAGACCAGCCCCTACTGTGTTTGTGTCAGAGATATGAGGGGAAGTTCCCCGATATACAAAATAGTAACATGATGGATTTCCTTCGGCTCTCCGTGGGTCACTGGGACTCTCCCCACTGCTCTGGCCCTGGAGTCTCCTGTGGACACTGCTAGCCACTAAAATGTGTCTGGCGATTAAAGCATTGAGCAGCAGAATCACAACAAACGGTGTTAGAAAATGATGGACAGTTCCTATTCCAGCCCACAATGGTGACATCTGAACACTGAATGTTACATAACAAAACCAGGGGATATTGACCAGCAAATATTCCCCTGTCAACATGAAATACTAGAAAGTGTTCTTCAAACAGCTCAGCACAGTCACTGTACCGAGAACCACAGCCGCTAATTTCTGGGTGGAATATTTAGTTTTCAGCTTCTGGCAACAAATGGCCACAAATTGATCAAAGGTGAAAGTAACTGTGAACCAGACAGAACAGTCTGTGGCTGCATAAAGCATGATGGCATGGATATTACACACTGGAGTAGATTCCAGGAAAAGGAACTGTCTTCAATAAACAATCAGAATCTGCCTCAATATCAGGTCGAGGATAATGACCAGTAGATCCGCCGCTGCCATGGCCACCAGGTAGCGAGTGACACATTTGGAGAGGCCGCACTTTCCCCGAGACAGGTTCACAATCGTCATTAAGTTAACTGTAAAGAGGGGAAATATACAAGGAAATTATGGATCAGGCTGGGAGCAAAAACAGCAGTTTGATAGAGTTGGATGGTGAAATTTGCAGCTTTGTTACTGCATCCAGTGCTGGATCTGATTATTGTGACTGGGCTTTCTGCTGGAGACAGGCGTGATGTCATAAGTTGTGATATAATTAACTGAACCAGATGATAACAAAACACGAGATTTATCTGACTCATGGGCCCTTTAGGGGTGATGTCAGGAAGCATTTCTTCACACAAAGGGTAGAGGAAATCTGGACTCTCCCCCCAAAAAAGCTGTGGAGGCTGGGGGTTAATTAAAAATTTCAAAACTGATAGATTTTTGTTGGGTAAGGGTATTAAGTGATATGGAACCAATAGAGTTAAGATACAGATCAGCCATGGTCTAATTAAATGACGGATTGAGCTCGAGGAGCAGAATGGCCTCCACATGTTGCTGTAAATGTATACAACTATTTAACATCATTGGCAGGAGGCAAACAATCCCATCACTGCCCATCGCCCACGCATCCTGTTCTCATGGAAACCTGTTATTGCATTCTAGCGCATCAAGTCATTGTAACCTACTTGAAACCCAAGGCTTTGTCAAACACTGTTTCATCAAGGTGAGGCCCCTTTAACTGGACGGGTCAAACCGTGAGACCACGGGGCAAGCCTCACCCTCACACTGTGCATCACAGTGAGATCAGACATCACAATAGGTTTGTAAACTGGGGAAGTTTGAGGCAGGAGGCTGCACAACCAGTTTCAGTGAAGGAAAGGGAGCGGCACTGACTGTGACTAACTGGCTGATCTATCTAGGAGTGAATGTGGTCGGGTAGAAGATTTACTTTGTGAAGGGAGCGTGAACAATGGAAATATCATCAACCAGCAGATTGAACATAAGGTTGTGGACATTGAAAGGTTTGTCACAACATATTTATCTTGTATCATAATTTGTGAACATCTTAATGAGCAATATTAGCAGTTTAACAAACCCAGTAATATTGGTGCACCGTCGGGTGGAATACTTCAATTTAATGTCATTAGTAGATTCCCATGGCGTTGCTCATAGCTAGTCTGGGGCCTGGAGCCTGGTTACTGATGGTTACTGGGCCCCACTCTCGGGTCCCTCACTGACCGGCTAATCCCAGCCCTTGAGTTTGGTGCTCACTCCCTGTTCTGTAAATGTTGCTGTAAACTACTTAGCATTATTGGTAGATCTCCCATGGCATTGCTCGGGATTGTCAGAGAATCAGCATGGATTTGTAAAAGGTAGGTCATGTCTGACTAATTCATGTCTGACTAATCTAGTAAAAAATGTTGAGAAGGTCACTAACACGGTGGACAGGGTTTATGGATGTTGTCCATATGGGCTTCCAGAAGGCATTCGATAAAGTTCCGCACAGGAGATAATTGCGGAAATGAGAGCTCATGGAATTGGAGATATCTTCGTGACATGGGTTAGTAATTGGTTGGGAGATAAGAGATAGAGTGTAGTGATAAAGTGAATGTTCTCTGATTGGCAGATGTGACAAGTGATGTTCATAGAATCATAAGCCTAGAAATTCCCTATCTCAGCGCCGCCTGTTAGCGCTGGAATCGTGGCGGCCGCCTCTCTTGCGCCCTTCTCTGGTGCACAACACGATGGCCGTCATTTTAGTGAGGACCTTAGGACGGCCGACAGCAGCGCTGGCCCTGGAGAGTAAACGAAGAGAGCGTGACATCAGTCAGCATGCAACGCCAACTCTACATCACCTCTGCGAACTTTGACCTCAGCTCGCTCTGAAAGGCGAGCGTTCAGCAGACTGATAGAGACACGGGCAGCACTTCTTAAAGGGACACACACATCTTACAGGTAAATTTGCATTTAAGCTTTTGGACTGGATTTTTTTTATTTTATTGAAGTAGTGGCTTGGTGCGATACATGTTAAAAGTTTTTTTAAGTGTGCTGGGAATGCAGCTGGATGCTTGCAAGGGCACAAATGTTAAAGGAAGGCCTCTGAGAAGACAGAAAATGCTGGAAATACTCAGCAAGTCAGGCAGCATCTGTGGAGAGAGAAACAAAGTTCACGTCTCAGGTCGAGATGCTGCCTGACCTGCTGAGTATTTCCAGCATTTTATGCTTTTATTTCAGATTTACAGCATCCGCTCGCAGAGGGAAGAGGACGACGCAGAAGAGGAGGAAGCAGAAGGAAGGATGCAACCCAGACAGCCTATTTCTGTCTGGGATGGAATCACCCGCCTGCATTACCAGTGACCTCAACCCTTCCCTCTGTTACTGACCATTACAGCGTGCTCTTGGCCACAATGCTGAAATAAAAGCCACCACAAAGCAAACTTTCCAATCCAACTTTATACATCTATCCATCCAATATGACATCAAGAAATCAACTCATCACCCTTATGCATTCCCTTAGTGACTGTCTTGTGTGTGCCTTTGCCTGACCTACTGATGTCACACCGTGCTACCCCAGTGGCTGAAGCATGGCTGGTGGAAGGTTTCTGACTTTCAGTGGGGGGCACTGCAAATGGCTTTGCTGGTTGACCTTGAGGAGCTGGTGGCTGGGAGAGTCAAATCAAGTGACGGTGATTTTTTTTTCTTCTTTTTCTTTTACTTCTTGGGTGTGAAATGAGGACGGCACAAGGGTGGAGTTGTGGTGAAGGGAGGACGGGAAAGCAAGAGGTGCATGCAAGAAGGAGGATAGCGTATGAGGAAATCAGCATCTTGTATCCTTTTAGCCTCGCCGCTGGTCAAGGGCTCAGCCATGCCCCTGCCAAGAACGGCCTGCACCATCTCCTCCAAGGGGTTGAGATGAGGCTAGGAATGGGAGATGTGCATCATGTTTGGTGCAGATTGTTGGTAGGTCAGTGCTTGGGGGTGGGGGGTCGTGCATTGAGCAGTGTGTGAGGTTCGTGGTGCAGTTGGTAGGAGACGGCTTTTGAAGATGCATTCACTGACCTTGACCTGAGGTCATGAAGCTTCTTTAGGCACTGGAGCCAGATGGTGGTGGTGGGGGTGGGGTGGGGGGGGGGGGTGGCGAGACTGCTGGCAGTGACGGCCTCGGTGATCTCGTCCCACCTCCTTCTTTCTGGAGAGCCTCCTGGCCCCTGTGGGTAGAGGACCTCTCTTGCAGTGTTGACCGCCTGCACAAAGCTGGAGTGCTGCCTGTGAGACCCTGGGTGCCCTTCCCTGTGTTAGTTGAAGCACTTTTCCCATTTTTTTAGGTGCGGAAACAAATTTAGATTTAAGAGCTGAAGACTCCCATTTGGGAATTCCTTTTAATCTTAATTTTTTTTCACAAGGCAGTTGAGTTGTAAGGGCTAAAAACTGCCTATTTTTACTTGATTATTATTTTTTTCATTTTAAAAGGCAGTTCCCCCTTAAGAGACCGACGATACTTTCTGAAATGACAGCCTGGCTTTCGGAGAGGCTGTTCTTGCTGAAGTGACGCTACGGCCATGCTACATTGGGGCCTCCTGCCGGGACCAGTGCCAATTTACCGGTCCTGCCAGCGCCACCATTTTCGGCGGCTGTTAACACCGGCAGGTTTTCAGCGGTGTCGAATTTTTGCCCATAGAGTTCGTTAGCTGTGGCTCAGTGGGTAGCGCTCACACCTCTGAATCAGAAGGTTGTGGGTTCAAGTCCCACTCTAGCACAAACTCTAGGCTGAGGGAGTTGTTGCAATGTTGGAGGTGCCGCCTTTCGGATGAGACGCTAAACCAAGGCTCCGTCTGCTCTCTCAGGTGAACGTAAAAGATCCCACAGCACTATTTCAAAGAAGAGCTGGGGAGTTCTCCGCAGTGTCCTGGGTATATATATATCCCTCAATCATCATTAAGGATAGTATTAGATCCAAAGAGGAGTCATATAAAGTTGCCAGAAAAAGTAGCAAGCCTGAGGATTGGGAGCAGTTTAGAGAGTTCAGCAAAAATGGACCAAGAGATTGATTAAGAGGGGAAAAATAGAGTATGAGAGTAAACTTGCAAGGACCATAAAAGCGGATTGTAAAAGCTTCTACAAGTATGTAAAAAGAAAAAGATTAGTGAAGACAAATGTAGGTCCCTTACAGTCAGAAACGGGAGAATTTATAATGGGGAACAAGGAAATGGCAGAGCAATTAAACAAATACTTTGGTTCTGTCTTCATGGAAGAGGATACAAATAACTTCCCAGAAATGCTAGGGAACCAAGGGTCTAGTGAGAAGGAGGAATTAAAGGAAATTAGTATTAGTAAAAAAATAGTGCTGGAGAAATTAATGGGACTGAAAGCCAATAAATCCCCAGAGCCTGATAATCTGCATCCCAGAGTACTAAAAGAGGTAGCCATGGAAATAGTGGATGCATTGGTTGTCATCTTCCAAAATTCTATAGGTTATGGAACAGTTCCTACAGATTGGAGGGTGGCAAATGTAACCCCACTATTTAAAAAAGGAGGGAGAGCGAAAACAGGGAACTACAGACCGGTTAGCCTAACATCAGTAGTAGGGAAAATGCTAGAGTCCATTATAAAGAATGCGATAACATGACACTTAGAAAATATCAACAGGATTAGACAAAGTCAACATGGATTTATGAAAGGAAAATCGTGTTTGACAAACCTACTGGAGTTTTTTGAGGATGTAACTGGTAGACTAGATAAGGGAGAACCAGTGGATGTGGTGTATTTGGATTTTCAGAAGGCCTTTAATAAAGTCTCACATAAGAGGTTAGTGTGCAAAATTAAAGCACATGGGATTGGGGGTAATATACTGGCATGGATTGAAAATTTGTTAACAGACAGGAAACAGAGAGTAGGAATAACTGGGTCGTTTTCGGGGTGGCAGGTGGTGACTAGTGGGGTGCCGCAGGGATCAGTGCTTGAGCCCCAGCTACTCACAATATATATAATGATTTGGATGAGGGAACCAAATGTAATATTTCCAAGTTTGCTGACGACACGAAACTAGGTGGGATTGTGAGTTGTGAGGAGGATGCAAAGAGGCTTCAAGGCGATTTAGACAAGTTGAGTGAGTGGGCAAATACATGGCAGATGCAGTATAACGTGGATAAATGTGAAGTTATCCATTTCGGCAGGAAAAACAGAAAGGCAGAGTATTATTTAAATGGTGATAGATTGGGAAATGTTGATGTACAGAGGGACCTGGGTGTCCTTGTACACCAGTCACTGAAAGCAAACATGCAGGTGCAGCAAGCAGTTAGGAAGGCAAATGGTATGTTGGCCTTCATTGCAAGAGGATTTGAGTACAGGAGCAAGGATGTCTTACTACAGTTATACAGGGCCTTGGTGAGACCACACCTGGAGTAGTGTGTGCAGTTTTGGCCTCCTTACCCAAGAAAGAATATACTTGCCATAGAGGGAGTGCAGCGAAGGTTCACCAGACTGATTCCTGGGCTGGCAGGACTGTCGTATGAGGAGAGATCGGGTCGACTAGGCCTATATTCACTACAGTTTAGAAGAATGAGAGGGGATCTCATTGAAACGTATAAAATTCTGACAGGGCTAGACAGACTGGATGCAGGGAGGATGTTTCCCCTGGCTGGGGGGTCTAGAACGAGGAGTCAGTCTCAGGATACGGGGTAGGACATTTAGGACTGAGATGAGGAGAAATTTCTTCACTCAGAGGGAGGTGAACCTGTGGAATTCTCTACCACAGAAGGCTGTGGAGGCCAAGTCACTGAATATATTTAAGAAGGAGATAGATAGATTTCTAGACACAAAAGGCATCAAGGGATATGGGGAGAGTGCAGGAATATGGTATTGAGATAGAGGATCAGCCATGATCATATTGAATGGCGGAGCAGGCTCGAAGGGCCGAATGGCCTACTCCTGCTCCTATGTTTATATGGTTCTATCATCACTAAAAACAGGTTATCTGGTCATTATCACATTGTTGTTTGAGAGAGCTTGCCGAGCGCAAATTGGCTGCCGCAGTTCCTACATTACAATACTTCATTGGGACATCCTGAAGTTGTGAAAGGCACTATATAAATGCAAGTCTTTCTTTTATAGAGTGATACAATACAGAATGAGACCATTCAGCCCATCGTGACTGTGCTGGCTCTTTGACAGCCCCATCGAATTAGTCCCACTCTGCTGCTCTATCCTCATAGCCCTGCAAAATTTTCCCCTTGAAGTATTTGTCCAATTTCCTTTTGAAAGTTACTATTGAATCTGCTTCCACCACCCTTTCAGGCAGTGCTTTCAAGATCATAACAACTCGCTGCGTAAAACAAAGTCTCCTCACCTCATCTCTGGTTCTTTTGCCAATTACTTTAAATCTTGTCCTCTGGTTACCAACCCTAATTTAATTATTCTATCAAAACCCTTCATGATTTTGAAGAACTCTCGTTAAATCTCCCTTAACATTCTCTGCTCTAAGGAGAAGAGTCCCAGCTTACATAAGAACATAAGAAATAGGAGCAGCAGTAAGCCATTCGGCCCCTCGAGCCTGCTCCGCCATTCAATAGGATCATGGCTGATCTGATCTTGGACTCAACTCCACTTTCCTGCCCGCTCCCCATAACTCCCCTGTAGCTCAAATATCTGTCTATCTCAGCCTTGAATATATTCACTGACTGAGCCTCCACAGCTCTCTGGGGTAGAGAATTCCAAAGATTCATGACCTTCTGAGAGAAGAAATTCCTCCTCATCTCTGTTTTAAATGGGTGCCCCCTTATTCTGAAACTATGCCCCATAGTTCTAGATTCCCCCACGAGGAGAAACATCCTCTCAGCATCTACCCTGTCAAGCCCCCTCAGAATCTTACATGTTTCAATAAGATCACCGCTCATTCTTTTAAACTCCAATGAGTATAGGCCCTTCCATCCGAGGAATCAACCTAGTGAACCTTCTCTGAACTGCCTCCAATGCAAGTATATCCCTCCTTAAATAAGGAGACCAAAACTGCTCACAGTACTCTAGATGTGGTCTCACCAATGCTCTGTACAGTCCCTACTTCTATACTTCATCCCCCTTGCAATAAAGGTCAACATTGCATTTGCCTTCCTAATTACTTGCTGTACCTGCATGCTAACTTTTTGTGTTTCATGTACAATGACACCCAGATCCTTCTGTACCACAGCATTTTGTAGTCTCTCTCCATTTAAATAATATTTTGCTTTTCTATTCTTCCTTCCAAAGTGGATAACCTCATATTTTCCCACATTACACTCCATCTGCCAAATTTTTGTCCACTCACTTAACCTATCTATATCCCTTTGCAGACTCTTTGGGCTGGATTTTCATTGACCCGTGGAGGTGTGTGGGGGGTTAAAATTGCAAAAACTGGCGTGCGGGCACAAGTCCGCCTCCATGCAATTTTCATTAAATCGTGTCTGCTGGTCCCGACTCCGTCCCACCTCTAAGAGACGGGATAGGCTGTTAATGCTCTTAACAAGCACTAAATTGGCTCTATAATGCCATTTTGAAAGGCCTTTGTGATTTTAACCCTTGTTCTCCGTGAAGCACGCCTGTTCTGAACCACGATTGTGAAACCTGGCAGGAGCACATTTGGATAGCTGGTCCCTTCAGGGACCACATGCTGGAACTCAATTGCCCAGTTAGGTGAAAATTGCATCAATCTCCCACATCCATTTGCAGTCGGGTGGATAACACGAAAAGCGGATGACACGACCCCAACACGCCCCAGTATCAAAATCCAGCCCTTTGTGTCCTCCTCACAACTTGCTTTCCCACCTATCTTTGTATCATCAGCAAATTTGGCTACAGTGCACTCGGTCCCTTCATCCAAGTCATTAATATAGATTGTAAATAGTTGAGGCCCCAGCACTGATCCCTGTGGCACCTCACTAGTTGCAGTTTGCCAACCTGAAAATGACCCATTTATCCCGACTCTCTGTTTTCTGTTAGTTAGCCAATCCTCTCTCCATGCTAATATATTACCCCCAACCCAGTGAGCTCTTATCTTGTGTAGTAACCTTTTATGTGGCACCTTATCGAATGCCTTTTGGAAATCCAAATACACTACATCTACTGGTTCCCATTGATCCACCCTGCTCGTTACATCCTCAAAGAACTCTAGTAAATTTGTCAAACACGATTTCCCTTTCATAAAACCATGTTGGCTCTGCTTGATTGTATTATGATTTTCTAAATGTCCTGCTACTACTCCCT
This sequence comes from Squalus acanthias, assembly GCA_030390025.1. Lineage (NCBI taxonomy): Eukaryota > Metazoa > Chordata > Chondrichthyes > Squaliformes > Squalidae > Squalus > Squalus acanthias. The sequence goes on from CM059445.1 coordinate 25,864,551, forward strand.
TAATAATGGATTCCAGCATTTTCCCAATGACAGATGTTAGATTAACCAGCCTATAGTTTCCTGCTTTCTGTCTCCCTCCTTTCTTGAATAGGGGCGTTATATTTGCGGTTTTCCAATCCGCTGGGACCTTTCCAGAATCTAGGGAATTTTGGAAGATCACAACCAATGCATCCACTATCTCTGCAGCCACCTCTTTTAAGACCCTAGGATGCAGGCCATCAGGTCCAGGGGACTTGTCAGCCTTTAGTCCCATTAGTTTGCCTAGTACATTTTCTCTGGTGATAGTGATTGTTTTAAGTTCCTCCCTCCCTATAGCCCCTTCATTATCAATTATTATTGGGATGCTTTTAGTGTCTTCTACTGTGAAGACAGATATAAAATATTTGTTCAAAGTCTCTGCCATTTCCTTGTTTCCCATTATTAATTCCCCAGTCTCATCCTCTAAGGGACCAACGTTTACTTTAGCTACTCTCTTCCTTTTTATATACTGTAGAAGCTCTTACTGTCAGTTTTTACATTTCTTTCTAGTTTACTAAAGAAGTTCAGCTTCTTTAGTCCCTACAAGTAGCTGAAGTGCCTCATCCCTGGTACCATTCTAGTAAATCTCCTCCGCACCCTATCTAAAGCCTTGACATAAAGTGCGGTGCCCAGAATTGAACACAATACTCCAGCTGGGGCCTAACCAGTAATTTATAAAGGTTTATCATAACTTCCTTGCTTTATTATTTGTAGAATTCGCAAATTATCGCGATTTAAAAATAATGAGAAAGAGATTTAAAGGGGGCCTCTTCCTGTCTTTTATTGTTGGTGGCATTTTTGAACTACGCATTCTGAGAGAGAGAGGGAGAGACTTCTGGAGAGATTCAACGTTGTGTGAAGGAGTTTTGGGTACTGAGCAGCACTTTGCAGCTTCATTTTGATTTGCCATTCCTTGTATCGATTTAGCAGAGACCGTGGGAGCTGCACTCTGAGCTCTTTGCCTGGTGCTCTCCATTGTTCTTTCCAGCACATTTGATGTGCAAGTCTCTCCAGGCCGAGATTCAAGGCAGCAATGAACAGGATGTGGATGGAAAGCAAGATTAACCATCCTCTTTAAGAACTGGCCCGTGCCATTGTGTGTGTGTTCCATTGCTGACTGACATTACATGAGCTTCGCCAGCGCTCCGAGTTAGCGCCTCACTGCTCGGCCTTTGCGCCTTAAGAGAGGTGTGCAGCGCCTGCTTTAGCGCTCCACTCACCTCCCGGGGCGGTAAAAGTGAAGTTTCCCATCAGTGCCGATAATTAGCGCCAGGCGCTAATATTTGCGTCCGGACGATATTTGCGCCCCAAATGGGGCGCGACCTAATTTCTACCCCATACAGTTTCGTAAACACAGCTTTATTTCAGCAAAATGCTGTCAGGTTTCAAAACGGACACAAGCAGCCTGTAAAATGGCCGCCACGCCTCGTGGCAGAAGGTTCTAGACTTTCAGCAGGCAGACAAGATGGCGTTTCAATAAACATTTCAGCAAGATCGGACAGGACTCAGCATATTGAGATAAGACAAGACGAGATCGTTTTGCATTTTAACACCCAAGCCAGGAATATAAGTGCTGGAATCGGGTTTTTCCATGCACAAATGAGAGCTATTGTACTAGGCAATCAAGGGGCCCATCAAAAGACATTGATACGCAAATTCCCCACGGCTCTACGATGAGAGAGCCGTTCGCGGGTACTCACAGCAAGAATTCGGAGGCCCCCAAAACCCCTCCAGGGAGACTCCCAGCCGGTTCCACAAGGGGAGAAATATTAACGGGTACTCAGACAGTTACAAGTATCACCGAAACCCATTAACGACAAGTACCACCCCATACAAGAAGTTTTGAGCACCAAAACATGACAAAAGATGACATTAAGATTGGGCGGGAGATAAGGAATTACAGTACTATAACTGTAGTGTCCAAACGTCCATCTTTCTCTTATTCCTTTGACTCGCTTCTCTGATCCTTTGATTTTCCGGGAGTCAACCTCGTGGCTTGCCGCGAAGATCTGTGGAGAGCTGGTCTGCGAAGGCCTGTAAGCGGGCGCACCATCCCGAGAAGTCGGTAAACAGTGTTGGAACCGAAGGCCCGAGAGGAGATGAGAGGAGATGAGATGAGATGAGAAGAGAAGAAGACGACTACACATGCCGCCGCGGTCAGTAAACCCCGACCGCGCCCGAAAATCGATTAACCACTTCTTCGAATTCTATCGGCTACTCCACAACTGGCCCTGGAAGACTTTTCTTCGAGTTCTACCGACAACTGGTGTCGGTCCAGAAAGACTCTTCTTTGAATTTTACCGGCTAACTGGTGTCGAGCACAGGAAGACTCTTCTTTGAGTTTTATTAGAGTTCCGAGGTCAACACAGATCTTCATGACAGCAGACGGTCCAACCTGCTAGCTGGAGCAAAGCGAGTAAACAAGTGGGGTACAGGGACCCCTGATCAACACGTGAATAGTCAGGTGCTGTGGTGAAAACATCCGAGCAGCGTTTCGGAATTCTCCGAGTTATCACGAGTGGTGAGCATGAGTCTCGATCCTACAGATCTAGATTAGGACAGGTATTGATAGGGGAGGGTTTATGTTTTAAGGATAATTATAATGTGTGTCTCCTTTTACGATGTGTCGTGCGCTCCTCGTTTCCCTAAACCTAGTTGCATAAATGTATGTAAGTTTGTACTGTCATTAATCTGTGCTTATGACATGTATTTCGTAATCTTGAATAATATGCAATAAAGATTTTCCATTTCGTACTATTCAACTGGGTCTACCTGAGTTTTCTCTGCATTATTGCTCTCGCACCGAAGTCCAGTGTCAGATCCATAAGGGCGAGTGGGTCGAACCACTCACAGGTGTCTAGTGTTACCAGGCTGGCTGGAGACCAGAACAGGCAACAAGGCCTAACCCCGCACTAGCTCCCAGGCTAAGCACAGAGCCACGCGAACCCCTTACATATTATATGCCTCTGTTTATAAAGTCGAGGATCCCGTATGATTTTTTAACAGCCTTCTCAACTTGTCCTGCCGCCTTCAAAGATTTGTGTACATACACCCCCAGGTCTCTCTGTTCCTGCACCCCCTTTAAAATTGTAACATTTAGTTTATATTGCCTCTCCTCATCCTTCCTACCAAAATGCATCACTTCACACTTCTCTGTGTTAAATTACATCTGTCATGTGTCTGCCCATTTCACCAATCTGTCTATGTCATAGAGTCATAACGGCACAGAAGGAGTCCATTCGGCCCATCGAGTTCGTGTCGGCTCTCTGTAGAGCAATCCAGTCAGTCCCATTCCCCCGCTCTATCCCCGTAGCCCTGCAAGTTTATTTCCCTCAAGTGCCTATCCAGTCTCCCCTTGAAAACATTGAGTGTCTCCGTTTCCACCACTTCCGTCGGCAGCGAGTTCCAGGTCCTCACCACTCGCTGTGTAAAAAAGTTTTTCCTCACATCACCCCTGTATCTCTTGCCCAAAACCTTAAATCTGTGTACCCTAGTCCGATCAACTAGTGGGAACAGCCTTTCCCCATCTAGCCTATCCAAACCCGTCATAATCTTGTACACCTCTATCAAATCACCCCTCAACCTCCTTTGCGCTAATGAAAACAAATCCAGCTTCTCCAACCTGTCCTTGTAGCTAAGATCTCCCATCCCCAGAACCATTCTAGTAAATCTCCTCTGCACCCTCTCAAGTGCCTTCAGATCCTTCCTAAAGTGTGGTGACCAGAACTGGACGCAATACTCCAGTTGTGGCCTAACCAGCGCTTTATAACGGTTCTGAATAACTTCTCTACTTTTGTACTCAATACCTCTATTTATGAAGCCCAAGATCCCATATGCTTGTTAACCACTCTCTCAATATGTCCTGCCACCTTCAGGGACCTATGCACATTAACTCCCAGGTCTCTCTGTCTCTGCACACTCTTTAAAACTGTGCCATTAAGTGTATATTGCCTCTCCCTGTTCCTTCTGCCAAAATGCATCACCTCACACTTCTCTGTATTAAATTCCATCTGCCACTTGTCTGCCCATTCTGCTAGCCTTTCTATGTCCTGTTGCAGTCGATTGGTATCATCCTCACTGTTTGCCACACCCCCAAGTTTGGTGTCATCGGCAAATTTAGAAATTCTACTCTGTATTCCAATATCCAGGTCATTTATATATATCAAAAAAAGCAGTGGCCCCAGCACTGACTCTTGGGGAACACCACTGTCTACCATCTTCCAGTCTGAAAAACAGCCATTTACCACAACTCGCTGTTTTCTCCTTAAGCCAATTCCTTATCCAAGCTGCCACTGACCCACCTATTCCATGAGCCTCAGTTTTGTTAACCAGCCTTCTATGTGGTACTTTGTCAAACGCCTTCCGAAAATCCATGTAGACATCATCCATTGCATTCCCTTCATCAATCCTCTCTGTTACTTCATCAAAAAATTAAATTAGATTAGTCAAACACGATCTGCCTTTTACAAATCCGTGTTGGCTCTCCTTAATTAGCTTAAACCTCTCCAAGTGCCCATTAATTTTTTCCTTGATTATTGTTTCTAAATGTTTACCCACCACTGATGTTAAACTGACCGGCCTGTAGTTACTAGGATTGTCCTTACACCCTTTCTTGAACAATGGTCTCACATTTGCCACTTTCCAATCCTCAGGCACCTCCCCCGCATCTAGGCAAGATTGGAAAATTATGGCAAGCCCTTCCGCTATCTCCTCCCCTAATTCCCTTAGCAATCTGGGATGCAAGCCATCTGAACCAGGCGACTTATCCACTCTAACCATACCCAGCCTTTCTACTACATCCTGCCTATCAATTTTCACCCCTTCCATTGCTTCGATCTTTTCCACTTCCACCGATATTTTGTCAGCATCCACCTCCTTAGTAAACACCAATACAAAGTACTCATTGAGTATTCTAGCCTTGCCCTGTGCCTCGAAGCATATATCACCTTCTTTGTCCCTAATAGGCCCCACCCCGCCTCTCACTACCTGCTTACATGCCGGTAGAAGAGTTTTGGGTTCCCTTTTATGTTAACTGCCATTCTACTCTCGTATTCTCTCTTTGCCAATCTTATTTTCATCGTCACTTCCCCTCTCAACTTATTGTATTTGGTCTGGCTCTCCCTTGAAGAATTCACCTGACATGCATCATACACCCTCTTTTTTTTGATTCATCGTCTTCTCTATCTCCCTCGTCATCCAAGGAACGCTTGCTTTGGTTCCCTTACCCCGCCCTCTTGTTGGAATGTACCTAGCCTGTACTTGGAACATCTCCTCCTTAAAGATCACCCATTGTTCCATTACAGTTTTTCCTGTCAGTCTTTGGTTCCATTTTACCCTGGCTAGATCCTTTCGCATCCCATTGAAGTTAGCCCTATTCCAGTTTAGAAGTTCCACTCTAGATTGTTCCTTGCTCCTCTCCATTGCTAATCTAAATCTTATGATACGATGATCACTCGTACCCAAGTGTTCTCCCACAGATACTTGGTCGACCTGGCCCACCTCATTCCCCAGCACCAGATCTAGCAATACCTCCTTCCTAGTTGGGCCAAGAACATACTGGGCAAGGAAATTCTCCTGAACACTTTTCAGAAATTCCTCCTCCTCCTTTCCCTTTACCCTAGCATTATCCCAATCGATATTTGGGTAATTGAAATCCCCCAATATCACCACTCTATAGCTCTTGCATATCTCTGCGATTTCCCTGCAGATTTGCTCCTCTACCTCCCTCTCACTATTTGGAGGCTTATAGAATACCCCCAATAACGTGACCATACACTTTTTGCTCCTCAACTCTAACCAAATGGATTCTGTCTTTGTCCCCTCAAGAACATCCTCCCCTTCCAACACTACAATGTCTTCCTTAATCAGCACTGCCACCCCATCTCCCTTTTTTCCTTCCCTATCTTTTCTGAACACCTTGTACCCTTGAATATTAAGTGCCCAGTCCTCACCGTTTTTAAGTCACGTTTCCGTTATTGCCACATCATATTGCCACACGGCTAATTGTGCTTGTAGCTCACCAACCTTATTCACCACACTTTGTGCATTTATGTACATGCATTCTAAACCCATTTTTGAATTTTTCGTAGTCTTTCTTAGTCTGCTCCTAGCTAATATGGTACTACTACTGCCTCTAGTACTACCTTCTCGAGTACTAGCCAACACAATCACTCTTTTATGCACCTTATTCCTCTTTTCTACTCCTATATGCTGGTGCCCATTCCCCTGCCAAGCTAGTTTAAACCCTCCCCAACAGCACTAACAAACCGCCCTGCAAGAATATTGGTCCCGGCTCTGTTGAGGTGTAACCCGTCCGGCTTGTACAGGTCCCACCTTCCCCAGAAACAGTCCCAATGCCTCAGGAATCTATAGCCCTCCCTCCTGCACCATCTCTCCAGCCACGCATTCATCTGTTCTATCCTCCTATTCCTGTACTCACTAGCACGTGGCACCGGAAGTAATCTGGAGATTACTACCTTTGAGGTCCTGCTTTTTAATCTCTCTCCTAGCTTCCTAATCTCTGTCTGCAGGACCTCATCCCTCTTTCTGCCTATGTTGTTGGTACTGATATGGACCACGACCTTTGGCTGTTCACCCTCCCCCCTCAGAGTGTCCTGCAGCCGCTCAGTGACATCCTTGACCCTGGCACCAGGGAGGCAACATACCATCCTGGAGTCACGTCTGCGTCCACAGAAACGCCTGTCTGCTCCCCTAACTATCGAATCCCCGACCACTATTGCTCTTCCACTCTTTTTCCTCCTCCCCCCCCCCCCAACCCGTGCAGCTGAGCCACCCGTGGTGCCGTGGACTTGACTCTGGCTGCACTCCCCAGAGGAACCATCGCCCTCGCCAGTACTCAGAACAGAATACTGGTTGGAGAGCGCGATGCACTCGGGGACTCCTGCACTACCTGCCTGGTGTAACTGGGCTAGTAATCCAGAGGCCTGGACTAATGATCCAGAGACGTGAGTTCAAATCCCACCACAGCATCTGGGGAATATAAATTCAGTTAATTAAATAAATCTGGAATAAAAAGCTAGTATCAGTAATGGTGACCATGAAACTACCGGATTGTTGTAAAAACCAATTCCTACCCTTTAGGGAAGGAAATCTGCCATCTGGCTAAAATGTGACTCCAGACCCACAGCAATGTGGTTGACTCTTAACTGCCCTCTGAAATGGCCCAGCAAGTCACTCAGTTGTAACAAACCGCTACGAAACATAATAAGAATAAAACCGGACGGACCACCCGGCATCGACCTCGGCACTGGCTACGGACACGGCAACAGCACACCCAGCCCAGTCGACCCTGCAAAGTCCTCCTCACCAACATCTGGGGACTTGTGCCAAAATTGGGAGAGCTGTCCCACAGACTAGTCAAGCAACAGCCTGACTCATAGAATCATACCTTTCAACCAATGTCCCAAACTCCTCCATCCCTAGGTATGTCCTGTCCCACCGGCCGGACAGACCCACCAAGGGTGGCGGCGCAGTGGTATACAGTCGGGAAGGAGTGGCCCTGGGAGACCTCAACATTGACTCCGGACCCCATGAAGTCTCATGGCTTCAGGTCAAACATGGGCAAGGAAACCGCCTGCTGATTACCACCTACCGCCCACCCGCAGCTGATGAATCAGTACTCCTCCATGTTGAACACCACTTGAAGTAGCACTGAGAGTAGCAAGGGCACAGAATGTACTCTAGGTGGGGGACTTCAATGTCCATCATCAAGAGTGGCTCAGTAGCACCACTACTGACCGAGCTGGCCGAGTCGTGAAGGACATAGCTGCCAGTCTGGGCCTGCGACAGGTGGTGAGAGAACCAACACGAGGGATAAACCTACTTGACCTCGTCCTCACCAATCTACCTGTCGCAAATGCATCTGTCCATGACAGTATTGGTAGCAGTGACCACCGCAGTAATTGTGGAGACAAAGTCCCGTCTTCACACTGAGGACACCCTCCATCATGTTGTCTGGCACTACCACCGAGCTAAATGGGATAGATTCAGAACAGATCTAGCAGCTCAAAACTGGGCATCCAAGAGGTGCTGTGGGCCATCAGCAGCAGCAGAATTGTATTCCACCACAATCTGTAACCTCATGGCCCGGCATATCCCTCACTCTACCATTACCATCAAGCCAGGAGACCAACCCTGGTTCAATAAGGAGTGTAGAAGAGCATGTCAGGAGCAGCACCAGGCGTACCTAAAAATGAGGTGCCAACCTGGGGAAGCTGCAACACATCCATGCTAAAAAGCAGCGGAAGCATGCTATAGATAGGGCTAAGCAATCCCACAATCAACGGATCAGATCAAAGCCCTGCAGTCCTGCCATATCCAGTCGTGAATGGTGGTGGACCATTAAACAACTAACGGGAGGAGGAGGCTCTATGAATATTCCCATCCTCAATGATGGCGGAGCCCAGCACGTGAGTGCAAAAGACAAGGCTGAAGCATTTGCAACCATCTTCAGCCAGAAGTGCCGAGTGGATGATCCATATCGGCCTCCTCCTGAGGACCCCACCATCACAGAAGCCAGTCTTCAGCCAATTCAATTCACTCCACATGATATCAAGAAATGGCTGAGTGCACTGGCTACATCAAAGGCTATGGGCCCAGACAACATCCCAGCTGTCGGGCTGAAGACTTGTACTCCAGAACTAACCGCGCCTCTAGCCAAGCTGTACCAGTACAGCTACAACACTGGCATCTCTCCGACAATGTGGAAAACTGCCCAGGTATGTCCTGTCCACAAAAAGCAGGACAAATCCAATCCAGCCAATTACCACCCCATCAGTCTAATCTCAATCATCAGTAAAGTGATGGAAGGTGTCGTCGACAGTGCTATCAAGCAGGACCTACTCACCAATAACCTGCTCACTGATGCTCAGTTTGGGTTCCGCCAAGACACTCGGCTCCCAACCTCATTACAGCCTTGGTCTACACATGGACAAAGGAGCTGAATTCCAGAGGTGAGGTGAGAGTGACTGCCCTTGACATCAAGGCAGCATTTGACCGAGTGTGGCATGAAGGAGCCCGAGTAAAACTGAAGTCAATGGGGATCAGGGGGAAAACTCTCCACTGGCTGGAGTCATACCTAGCACAAAGGAAGATGGTCGTAGTTGTTGGAGGTCAATCATCACAGCCCCAGGACATCGCTGCAGGAGTTCCTCAGGGCAGTGTCCTAGGCCCAACCATCTTCAGCTGCTTCATCAATGACCTTCCCTCCAACATAAGGTCAGAAATGGGGATGTTCACTGATGACTGCACAGTGTTCTGTGCCATTCACAACTCCTCAGATAATGAAGCAGTCCATGCCCGCATGCAACAAGACCTGGACGACATTCAAGCTTGGGCTGATAAGTGGCAGGTAACATTCGCGCCACACAAGTGCCAGGCAATGACTATCTCCAACAAGCGAGAGTCTAACCACCACCTCTTGACATTCAACGACATTACCATCGCTGAATCCCCCCACCATCAACATCCTGGGCATCACTATTGATCAGAAACTTAACTGGAGCAGCCACATAAATACTGTGGCAACAAGAGCAGGTCAGAGGCTAGGTATTCTGCGGCGAGTGTCTCACCTCCTGACTCCCCAAAGCCTTTCCACCATCTACAAGGCACAAGTAAGGAGTGTGATGGAATACTCTCCACTTGCCTGGATGAGTGTAGCTCCAAAAACACTCAAGAAGCTCGACACCATCCAGGACAAAGCAGACCGCTTGATTGGCACCCCATCCACCACCTTAAACATTCACTCACTTCACCACTGGCGTACTGTGGCTGCAGTGTGTACCATCTACAAGATGCACTGCAGCAACTCGCCAAGGCTTCTTCGGCAGCACCTCCCAAACCCGTGAACTCTTCCACCTAGAAGGACAAGGGCAGCAGGCGCATGGGAATACCACCACCTCCAAGTTCCCCTCCACGTTACACACCATCCTGACTTGGAAATATATCGCCATTCCTTCATCGTCGCTGGGTCAAAATCCTGGAATTTCCTCCCTAACAGCACTGTGGGAGTACCTTCAGCACACGGACTGCAGCGGTTCAAGAAGGCGGCTCACCTCCACTTTCTCAAGGGCAATAAATGCTGGTCTTGCCAGCAACGCCCACATCCTATAAACGAATATTTAAAAAAAGTTTTTCACCTAAATCTGCATTACACATTTACAGGGTAAGTGTTGCAGGGGGTTAGACAGTAGGATAAAGCTCCATCCATAGCACCCCAACAGTATTCCATAACACTAACTGAGGAAGAACACTAAGAAGGAGAAAGGATGGAGAGATAACAACCAGGACAAGTTTGAAATGTTAGACCATTGGGAAAGTGCTGTTGGGTTGTGAGGTGGATCTGAGGGTTTATCAGTGTTGATACAAGTGTGGCCATGAACAGTGTACAAAATACTGATGAAACCTCGTGTCACATTGCACTTTCTGAAGGAATAACTGGATCAGATCAATAACTATCAGAGCCATTTCCTCACCCTGTCCTTGCCTAGTTTCACCGGCCACCTGTCCTCCAGAAAATTGACTCCAAGGCCCTGGTCTGGGAATCTAGATCCCTCCACAGGCTTGCTCCACCCCGTCTGATTCAACATCTCTGGCCATTTGTCCCTAGTCTGCAGCCTCTGCCCTCCTGACTCTGCATTTACTGCTCACCCCCAGGCCCAATGCTCCAGTTCCGCTACCAGAGGTCAATCTTTCAGTTACTAAACCACTGCTCATTAGAATTCACCCCAAGACACGGTGCCTTGTTACCCCTCACTCTGCTTTCCTTCAAAAACCTCGCTCTCCATCCTGTGCTCTTGGTATTACCCCCTTCCTTTCCCATCTTCAGTCTATGCCCTCCCAGTTTTAGCAAAGTTTAAGGGTCGACTCCCCACCATTCTGTACTTTATGCACCTCCCAGGATAAAATGATTAAAATAGATTCCAAAAAATGAGCAGAATCAAGTAAGACCAGAATTAACAATACAAATAGATGTCAGAATAAGGAACTAATCACAAATTAATAGCGGGGAGCTGGTTCATTGATTCCAATGACTGAAGCAAAGAAAATTCCTGGAGAGAACCTCGGCCCCTTCCTCCATTGGTTGTGCCTCATCTACAGGCCCATCCCCCAATCTCATCCAGCGTCAGTGCTTGGACTGTTTCAACTGGAGAAGGGGAGCCAAGAGGAGATTTCATTGAAGTTTCTCAAATGATGAAGGGTTTTGATCCAGTGAATGGGGAAATCCTATTTCCTCTAGTTGCGAAGTCATTGAAGGGTCAACAATTGAAAATGATCAGTGAGTGAGGAGCGAGGTTAGGAGAAGTTTCTTTAGTTGTTTGGAGCATGGAATGCTTTGCCACAGGGACTGGTTGAGGCAAAGACCATTGCATCTTTTATTATTTGAAGTAGAGGAAGACACTTGTTGGCCAGATTGCAGGGGCTCCCAGAGGTTGCCCCTATAGCCAGTGGGTCGGAGTTTAAGAACACAAGAATATAAGAATTTGGAGCAGGAGTAGGCCATATGGACCCTCGAGCCTTAATCAGATCATGGCTGATCTTCGACCTCAACTCCACTTTCCTGCCCGAATAAGAACATAAGAATTTGGACACTAAGGGCACCGGGTCTTTCATCCACACAGCTCCGCCTGACTTATTCTGACATCTATTTCCATTGTTAATTTTAAAACTTGCCCCCCTGGTCTGGTCCTTCACATCTAGCCAACATGTCCCCACATTGGCATCAAGCACCAACCCTGCTCCAACTCCAGGCTCAGTTCGGTACTGCTCGGGGTTAACTGCACTGGCACTGGTTAGGGCCTAGTCCATACAGTCATTCCAACCAATGTCAGCTGGGGATCCACCTTGGGACTGAACAGGAAAGTCTCAAGGGGGTGGGGGGGGGGGGAACGCTCCGGTTCTTGTCTCGATGGTGTAGAGTGGGGCAGACTGGTTGTTGCAAAGACCATTGCAGAGAGTAGTGGTGAATGGTTGTTTATCAGACTAGTGGGCGGAGTGCAATGGTGCTCCCCAGGGGTCAGTATTAGGTCCACTGCTCTTTTTGATATATATTAATGACCTGGACTTGGGTCTACAGGACGTAATTTCAAAGTTTGCAGATAACATGAAACTCAGAAATGTAGTAAACAGTGACGAGGATAGTAACAGACTTCAGGAGGATATAGACAGACTGGGGAAATGGGCAGACACATGGCAGATGAAATTTAACGAAGAGAAGTGTGAAGTGATACATTTTGGTAGGAAAAATGAGGAGAGGCAATATAAACTAAATGGTACAATTTTAAAGGGGGTGCAGGAACAGAGAGACCCGGGGGGTGTACGTACACAAACCTTTGAAGGTGGCAGGACAAGTTGAGAAAGCTGTTAAAAAAGCACATGGAATCCTTGGCTTTATGAATAGAAGAACAGAATACAAATGGAAGAAAGTTATGTTAAACCTTTAAAAAAACATAGGGCTGCATTTTAATGCAGAAGGCGGGTTGGGGGCCGGCGGTGAGGTGGGGGGGCGGGGTCAGGAAACGGCAGGACCTGATTTGAATGGAAGCCTCTCTTTCCGACCCTCAGCCAGCTAGATTGAGAGGCTGGCTCGCTCCAGGCGGGTAGGACTACGGCACTAAGCCGCACAGAGGAGGGTGGGAGGGATCACGTGGGGGTCGTGCCAGGAGAAGATCGAGGGGCCGGGAGACGATCGGGGTGGGGGGGGGGTCCGAAGAGAGTCGGGAGCAAGAGGAGCAGCACTGGGAGGGCCGGAGCCCTTGGGAGGGGGGTTGGCGGCTCAGGGGTATGGTGGGGTGGGCGGTATCGGAGGCCGGGGGTGATCGGAGGCCTGGGTGGGTCTCCAATCGCGGTGGAGGGTGGATTAGGCAGGGACCCTGGATCCTGGAGGTAGGTGTAAAGGCACTTACGTCCTGGATGCAGCAGTCCTTGCCTTGCTGTAGCTGGCGAGTTTTATGAGGTGTGCAAAACCCAACCAGCTACAATTAAACACAAAATGGGGGGTAAAGAGGAGGCTTCCAGCCTCATTATAACATCGGTCGCCTGAGGAAGAGAGTGTTTGAAGACCAGGACCTCAAACCCGGCACTAAGCTCATGGTCTACAGAGCAGCAGTGATTCCCGCCCTCCTGTATGCTTCAGAGACATGGACCATGTACAGCAGGCACCTCAAAGCACTGCAGAGGTACCACCAACGCTGCCTGTGTTCTCGCTCAGGCCAACATCCCCAGCATCGAAGCTTTGACCACGCTCGATCAGCTCCGATGGACCGGTCACATCGTCCACATGCCCGGTTGTTTTTTGGACTGGAGGAAGGTATATAGTGGTGTTCCCCAGGGGTCGGTACTAGGACCACTGCTTTTCTTGATACATATTAATGACTTGGACTTGGGTGTACAGGGCACAATTTCAAAATTTGCAGATGGCACAACTTGTAAGTATAGTGAACAATGAGGAGGAGAGTGCTAGACTTCAGGAGGACATAGACAGGCTGGTGAAATGGGCGGACATGTGGCGGATGAAATTTATCGCAGAAAAGCGCGAAGTGATACATTTTGCTACGAAGAATGAGGAGAGGCAATATAAACTAAAGGGTACAATCCTAAAGGGGGTGCATGAACAAAGAGACCTGGGGGTATATGTGCACAAATCGTTGAAGGTGGCAGGGAAGGTTGAGAAAGTGGTTAAAAAAGCATACGGGATCCTGGACTTCATAAATAGAATAGAATAGCCCCACCACCAAAATGGACCCCATCGGTCTCGCGGCAGACACAGAGGAATTCATCAGGAGAATGAGGATCCGGTGTAAGGGTTTTTGCGTGTGTGGCTCTGTGCTCAGCCTGGGTGCTAGTGCGAGGTTAGGCCTTGTTGCCTGTTCTGGTCTCCAGCCAGTCTGGGAGCACTAGACACCTGTGAGTGGTTCGACCCACTTGCCCTTACGGTTCTGACACTGGACTTAGATGCGAGAGCAATAATGGAGAGAAAACTCAGGTAGACCCGGTTGAATGGTACGAAATGGAAAATCTTTATTGCATATTATTCAAGATTACGAAATACATGTCATAAGCACAGATTAATGACAGTACAATGTTACACGCAGTTATGTAACTAATTTTAGGGAAACGAGGAACGAACGACACATCGTAAATGGGGGCACACATTACAGTTATCCTTAAAACTTAAACCCTCCCCTATCAATACCTGCTCTAAACTAGATTTGTAGGATCGAGACTCATGCTCACCACTCGTGATAACTCGGAGAATTCCGAAAACTCTGCTCGGATGTTTTTACCGCAGCACCTGATCACCCACGTGTTGATCAGGGGTCTCTGTACCCCACTTGTTTACTCGTTTCTGCTCCGGCTAGCAGGCTGGACCATCTGCTGTCATGAAGATCTGTGTTGTCCTCGGAGTTCCGACACTACTCAAAAAAAAAGTCTTCCTGTGCCCTCGCCCTGATGCGATAAAATTCGAAGAATAGTCTTCCGATGCCAGTTCTGTAAAACTCAAAAGATAGTCTTCCTGGGCAAGGAAAGTGTCTATTCGACCTACAGGCGCGGTCGGGGCTTACTGACCGTGGCGATACGTATGGTCTTCTTCTTCTCTTCTCATCTCATCTCATCTCATCTCGGGCCTTCGGTTCCAACACCGTTTACCGACTTCTCGGGATGGTGTGCCCGTTTCAAGGCTTCACAGCCCAGTTCCACACAGATCTTCACGGCAAGCCACGAGGCTGATCCTGGCGGATCAGAAAGTTCGATAGTCGAGCAGCAAGAGGCAGATGCAAGAGCAAGGCGGCAAGAGGATAAGAGGATAAGAGAAAGATGGACGGTTGGAGCTTACAGTTATAGTGCTGAAATTCCTCTTTTCCCGCCCAATCTTAATGTCTTTTCTTTTGTCAGAGTTTTGGCGCTCAAACTCCTTGTATAGGGTGATCTCCGTTTAATGGGTTTCGGTGCTACTTGTAACTGCCTGAGTACCTGTTAATACTTTTCCCAATGTGTAACCGGTCAGTATTCTCCCTGGAGGGGTTTTGGGGCTTCCAAATGTTTTCTGTAACTACCCGCAAACGGCTCTCTCATCGTAGAGTCGTGGGGATTTTGCATATTAATGTCTTTGGATGGGTTCTTGATCGCTTGGTACAATAGCCCTTATTCGCACCTGGGAGACCGATTTCAGTATTTATGTGTATACTGCAAACCCATAGGGGGAAAAATTCAGCTGCTTGCGCCTTAAGAGGGCGCTAATGGGGCGTAAAGCAGCTAACGCCCGGGCGCAGCGCCGCCCACGCCTCCCGAAAAATTCAGCGGGAGGTTAGCGGCGGCGCCAGCCGGTAGCGCCCTGTGGCGCTGCGCCGCCGGCGATGACGTCATCGCCGTGCGCAGCACCCCGCTCGCGCTCCAGCCGCGATCTTCAGTCGCGCCCCCTGATTTACCGCCAGACGCTATGTCCGACGGGTTCAGGGAGGCGTACGTGCGGCCGGGGCGGCGATATTTAAAGGGGAGGTGGCAGGCGGCCATTTTTGTTGCTGGCCGCCTGCCAGCACCTGCCCCCGTTGCTGTCCCCGGCCCCCGTGAAGCCCCCCCACCGTGAAGTGCCGGCTGCGCTCCAAGAGCCCGGCACTTCTCTTGAGTGCCGGGCTCTTTTGCCGGCACTCCCGATCCCTGGGGGCCCAGCTCGGCCCCGGTTCGCGCTGCGCAGGGTCCCTCCCCTTTAAGAAGGGGAGGAAGGCCTGCAATACTGCGGCACGTAGCGCCAGGATATTCACTCGCAGCGCCCCAAGAGGGATGCGGGGTGCTTCCAGTGGCGCCCCGCTTCCCTCTTGGGGCGCAACCACTGAAGTTCCGGCGCGGGGCCGCTAATTTTTTCGGGGCGCTAAAAGTCGCGCCCCGGCGAGGTTAGCGCCCCAAATGGGGCGCGACTCCATTTTTACCCCATAATGTCTTGTGTATTATCTCAAATGTGCTGAGTCTTGATCGATCTTGCACAAATGTTTATTGGAACGCCATCTTGTCTGCTTATCGAAAAGTCTAGAATGTTCTGCCACGAGGCATGGCGGCCATTTTACAGGCTGCTTGTGTCCACTTTGAAAACCTGACAGCATTCTGCTGAAATAAAGCTGTTTGAACGAAACTATGTGTTTCCTCCTTATTTATAAAATCGCGATTATATTGCGAATTCTACAGTCCCTCCTGTTGATGCGAATAACTCCGCTTATCGTATCAAAAAAAAATTGTGGTGAGCAATATTATCTCGATTTCTCCAGATCCAGAAAAATCCCCATAACTTAAACTGTCTAGGGTCTTTGCGTCGTCCTTATTTCCCAGGAAAATTACATTCTTATAACACCGCAGGCATTATTTGCCTTTAAAATTCAGGGAAAAGAAAAACAAAACAAAACCAAACAATCATATTCAACAACAACACCATCACCAAAATAATCAAAACCAACTCTTAGACATGTAGAGTTCCAAACGTAATTACAGATTCTGAGAAAAATCACGATCGATTACAACACTTCCGAGGCGCACGTGGCAAACGGGAGTGACGCCATTTTTTCTGATTACACGGTGCTTTCATCGTGCACGCGCACGTAACGTTCTCGCCACTCTCCCGTGTTTTCGTTCTTGGTGAGGCGTTTGCCTCTCTTACAATGCACGACCAATAAGTATACCACAATAAACACTTGGCATACAACTAAAATGTGGGAGGCTATTCTAATCCAGGAAGGCACTTCAATGTTGGTGAACAGATTCCACCACGGTGGAATTACTATGTCCAGAATTTCTGTCCCTATCTCGACAGTTTTCTGTTCTAGTGTGTAAAAATGTTTTTGTGATACCGCGACGGCTTTCAAAAGCTTGGTGAGGTGTTCAGGGAGAGGGGGAATGAGGTATCCGAAATGCGCGACGAATCGCTGCAGGTCGGTGAAGTTCTCTTTTACGGTAAGATGAACCGTGGATGGTTCAGGGATTGGGACAATTCGCTGTTGTGCTACTTGAACTTCCACCCTGGGTTTGAAACAGAAACTGCTGTCACTCACCGGACACCGGCTACGGTTTCCATGCTGGTAGTGTTGCGCTGCAGTGGTAACACAATATGTTCCACCCCCGATGTATGCTACCTGCGGAGGCACATGATCTTGTGCCATTGCCTCCATGGTGCAATTCATGGACTTGGCGCCAGCCGTTCTGAACCCGCACTGTGGTGTTAAAAAGGCATTCAAGTGCTGGGGACACAGTATTATGTGTGCTCCCCTGCCACGACAACCAGAGAGATCTGTACCTGTCATCGTTTGCTCCCAGCGGATGACGTAAGGTGGAACCGCTGCATAGCGAATGTGGGCTCCCCCCTGAATGACACCAACGTTCTCTACCCGATACACCGGGGCGGGCTTTGCTGTGTCGCCCAAAACCGGCATACGTAACACTATACCCATAATGGTATGATTTGACCGTCCGCAGTCCACGGGGACTGGGTATGCTTCTGAAGCTAGCCTGAGCTGGCACGGGCTTAATGCGTTCTGAAAAGGGTGGAGCGCCTGCAGGTGTTTGTTACTTATCCAGGACGGGACCAAACCTTGTTTTAAATCCTCCAAATTACTGCGGCCCTCGCCCAGTAACCACGCCCCGTAAAGCACGCACACCTCATTCTGCGCAGCCTGATCAGACGCATTCCGATCTTCCCTGATCAGGGCATTTACCGTTCTCGCGTGTTTCTCCAGCTCTGCTATTATTTCTTTTAAATGGAGAGTCATGGCTTGGTCCTCGTGTAACTCAGACCCAACCACCTTATTTTCATCTGTGAGAATGTCTTTTAATTGCGTTTTTAAGCCATTAATCTGGGTCTGCAGCTCCACGCTGTCTCGAGTGTTGACCACAGATGTACCTGTGTTGAAAGCAGTGAACACGTCGTTCACAACACCCCTTCTTTGCCTCCCCACCTGATCCAAAACTTCATGTGGTGCGGTGTACAAACTTGTTTTATCAATTTCCGCGAAATCGAACTCATAAAATTGTCTGAACATCTTGGTCAACAGGACCTGATATAACTGTTCCGTCTTTTTGGGGCACCACTCTGGTAACCGCACCTCGGTGAGATTTAAAATCACCGAGGCCACCGCGTAATGTACCCCCTGAAATAGTATCTGGTCTGTGGGGACCAGTACCAAACCATTCCCGGGTCCCTTACTGGTTTTAGGGCACCCTTCTTCCTTAGCTAGAACCACCGGAATCGTGGGCGGGGCTTTGCGTGGGCGCGTAATGAGTTCAGTGGCATTTACCGGGATCGGGGAGTATGGGGCTCCGCACCCCTTGGTGCTCGCATCCCGGACGTCCTATCGTATCAGGCAATGGAACCCTGTGTGAGAACCTCTCTGGGTACGTCGAGGGCATCCTGAAACCCATCGTACAGGGAGGCCCCAGCTTCTGTCGCGACACTACAGACTTCTTGCAGAAACTCAGCACCCATGGACCAGTTGAACCAGGAACACTCCTCACCACGATGGACGTATCGGCACTCTACACCAATATCCCCCACGATGACAGCATCGCTGCGACAGCCTCAGTACTCAACACCAACAACAGCCAATCTCCAGACGCCATCCTACAACTCATCCGCTTCATCCTTGACCACAATGTCTTCATCTTCGACAACCAGTTTTTTACCCAAACACACGGAACAGCCATGGGGACCAAATTCGCACCCCAATACGCCAACATCTTCATGCACATGTTCGAGCAAGACTTCTTCGCTGCACAGGACCTCCAACCAACGCTGTACACCAGATACATCGACAACATCATCTTCCTTTGGACCCACGGCGAAGGATCACTGAAAGGACTACACGATAACATCAACAGGTTCCATCCCACCATCAAACTCACCATGGACTACTCCTCAGAATCGGTTTCATTCTTGGACACACTAATCTCCATCAAAGACGGACGCCTCAGCACTTCACTCTACCACAAGCCCACGGACAACCTCACGATGCTCCACTTCTCCAGCTTCCACCCTAACCACGTTAAAGAAGCCATCCCCTATGGACAAGCCCTGCGAATACACAGGATCTGCTCAGACGAGGAGGAACGCGATGGACACCTACGGACGCTGAAAGACGCCCTCGTAAGAACGGGATATGACGCTCGACTCGTCGATCGACAGTTCCGACGGGCCACAGCGAAAAACTGCATAGACCTCCTCAGAAGGCGAACACGGGACACAACCAACAGAGTACCCTACGTTGTCCAGTACTTCCCCGGAGCGGAGAAACTGCGCCATGTTTTTCGCAGCCTTCAACATGTCATCGATGACGACGAACACCTCGCTAAGGCCATCCCCACGCCTCCACTACTCGCCTTCAAGCAGCCGCCTAACCTCAAAAGTACCATCGTTCGCAGCAAATTACCCAGCTGTCAGGAGAACAGCGACCACGACACCACACAACCCTGCCACGGCAACCTCTGCAAGACATGCCAGATCATCAACACAGATACCGTCATCACACGTGAGGATACTACCCACCAGGTACATGGTACATACTCATGTGACTTGGCCAACGTTGTCTACCTGATACGTTGCAGTAAAGGATGCCCCAGAGCATGGTACATCGGCGAGACCATGCAGACACTGAGACAACGTATGAACGGACACCGCGCAACAATCGCCAGGCAGGGTTGTTGCCTCCCAGTCGGGGAACACTTCAGCAGTCAAGGACATTCAGCCTCGGATCTGCGGGTTAGCGTTCTCCAAGGCGGCCTTCGAGACACACGACAACGCAAAATCATCGAGCAGAAACTGATAGCCAAGTTCCGCACTCATGAGGACGGCCTCAATAGGGATATCGGGTTCATGTCACGCTACAGAACGTGACTTGACATCGTTGTCTGTCTTTCCAGTTTTTAAAAAACAAACACAAAAAAAACCCAAAAACAAACCCAAAAAAACACTGCAGACAGCAGGTTTTGACACGTTGGACCCCCTGGGACACATCTCATTGTCTTGGCTGTGCTCTTGGTGTGTCTTTGATGTAAGGAAAGATTGTATCTCTGCAGTTTCTGTGTTTATATTCTGTGAACTTTTGTAGATGCACTCATTGTAACTTTACCTGAAGAAGGGGCGATAGCTCCGAAAGCTTGTAATTTTAAATAAATCTGTTGGACTATAACCTGGTGTTGTGCGACTTCTCATTTTTGTCCACCCCAGTCCAACGCCGGCATCTCCGCATCATGACATTCATAAATAGAGGCATAGAGTACAAAAGCAAGGAAGTGATGATGAAGCTTTATATAACACTGGTTCGGCCTCAACTGGAGTCGTGTGTCCAATTCTGGGCACCGCACTTTAGGAAGGATGTGAAAGCCTTAGAGAGGGTGCAGAAAAAAATTACAAGAATGGTTCCGGGGATGAGGGACTTCAGTTACGTGGATAGACTGGAGAAGCTGGGGTTGCTCTCCTTAGAGCAGAGAAGATTGAGAGGAGATTTGATCGAGGTGTTCAAAATCATGAGCGGTCTGGACAGAGTAGATAGAGAGAAACTGTTCCCATTGGCAGAAGGGTCGAGAACCAGAGGACACAGATTTAAGGTGATTAACAGAAGAACCAAAGGCGATATGAGGAAAAAATGTTCTACGCAGTGAGTGGTTAGGATCTGGAATGCACTGCCTAAAAGGGTGGTGGAGGCAGATTCAATATTGGCTTTCAAAAGCGAATTGGATAAGTACCTGAAGGAAAATTTTTTGCAGGGCTATGAGGAAAGGGCGGGGGAGTGGGACTAGCGGAAGTGCTCTTGCAGAGAGCCAGCACTGGCTCAACAGGCCCAATGGCCTCCTTCTGTGCTGTAACTATTCCATGATTCTATGAATGGGCTGAAATGGCCTCCTCCTGTGCTGTATCATTCTATGATTCTATTCTCCATCTGCCAGAATCCAACTGGTGGGACATGTGGGTCTGGCGGACCTTCTGCTAGGTTTGGCACATATCTGTCTGCCCTGCCACCAAAACCACTGGGGCAGCTTTTATCATCAGCAGGTTAATGCCTCGCAGGTGAGCTGAGGGAGCCACAGGAAGATAGAAACAGTCGTAGGCCATTCAGTCTCTCGAGCCTGATCCGCCATTCAATTAGGTCACATCCAGTCGTGAATGGTGGGGAGACAATTAAACAACTAACGGGAGGAGGAGGCTCCATGAACATCCCCATCCTCACGCGAGTGAAAAAGACAAGGCTGAATTGTTTGCAACAATCTTCAGCTTGAACTGCCGAGAGGATGATCCATCTTGGCCTCCTCCTGAGGTCCCCATCATGATTAACATGGCATCCTGTGCCTGCAACCCACCAACCTTACTTACCACGCTCCTGTGCATTTACGCACATGCACTCTAAACTCACCTTAGTCTGCCTTGTATTTCTCCTGTCTGATCCCTCCCATTCCTGAGCTTCTCTTTAGTCTAGTGCTATTTGTCTCTCCCAATCCTCTGTGCACCATGTATCTCTTCTCTGATGCATCATCCTGGTGCCCCTCACCCTGCCGAATCAGTTTAAACCCTCCCCCACAGCACTAGTTAACCTACCCGCGAGGACGCTGCACACTAATCTTATGTTAACCTTATGGACTGAACTGTATAAAAGTAGGGCACACTTTAAAAATACGTGTCGGAGACTAAAGGATACTAAAGTTAGAGCAAGAGAACAGAGAGAGTGCAATTCAGGAACAACAGGAGAAAATAAAGTGGAAGAGCAGCCGCATACTAAATTAAACTGGTTTCTCATGAAATTTCAATAAAATCAAACACAAAAACTGAATGCTTTAACGCCTTCAGTATATTTGTCGGAGAACTGCACCTCAAGCATAACCTCCCTTTAAGGCTGCACGTCTGTTGAGGCTAAACTGCAGTCTCCTGGCCTTTTACACTGCACTTGCGTATTACAGCTTAAGTTTATACTGTATTATATAAACAATAGCCGAACTGCCACAGGCCAAAAGAACAACCAGAGAGCAGCCAATCGCACCACTTCTGTAACCAATTAATTGACGTGTTACTGGTTCAAAGGAATCCACAGTAAAGCACCACACAACATTTCTGAACAGCTGAAAGTGGAGAGTTCATGTCACAAAAGTTAAAATAAACTCAAAATACAGAAAAAGTGAACATTTCAGTATTTATGCCTCAATCACTCCTGATAGCCCTTTACTCCATTGGCCTCCTGAATCACAGAATCATAGAATGGTTACAGCACGGAAGAAGGCCATTCGGCCCGTTGAGCCCGAGCCGCCTCTCAGCCAGTCCCACTTCCCCGCCCTTTCCTTGTACCAATGCAAATTTTTTTCCTTCAGGTACTTATCCAACTCCGTGATTGAGTCTGCCTCCACCACCTTTTCAGGCAGTGCATTCCAGATCTTAACCACTCGCTGTGTAAAAAAGTTTTTCCCATGTCGCCTTTGGTTCTTTTGCCGATCACCTTAAATCTGTGTCCTCATGGTTCTCGACCCTTCTGCCAATGGGAATCGCTGTCCAGACCCCTCATGATTTTAACACCTCTATCAAATCCCCTCTCAATCTTTTCTGCTCCAAGGAGAACAACCCCAGCTTCTCCAGTCTATCAATGTAACTGAAGTCCCTCATTCCTGGAATCATTCTCGTAAATCTTTTCTGCACCTTCTCTAAGGCCTTCACATACTTCCCAGAATTGGACACAATACAGGTTCATCATAATTTCCACACTTTTGTACTCTATACCTCTATTCATGAAGCCTGTAAGTCTTTTTAACTGCTTTCTCAACCTGCCCTGCCACCTTCAACAATTTGTGCACATATACCCCCAGG
>CM059445.1:25887905-25935405 GCA_030390025.1 Squalus acanthias
CCCCCCCCCCCCCCCCCCCCCCCCGGCCTCGGGACAGGGGCTCGCTTCCCCCCCCCGCCCCGGGACAGGGGCTCACTCAATTCCCCCCAGCAGGACAGGGGTCCTGGAGAGTATAATTGGGCGCGGTGTAAATTCGGTGTTGCACACAATCCTGCCGTTTTCCTGCCTGGCGAGTGAGGTTAAAATGACCTCCTTGGTGTCCGCTCTTTTTTTAACCATGGGACATTTTTCTGTGTTAAAGGCACGATGTAAATACAAGAAATTGTTCGAGTTTTCAAGAAGCTCCTCACTTCACATGTATTTCTCACAAAGGTTTGGCTTAGGTCACCTTGTGTAGCAACATTGGTTGCATTAGTGGGGGAGAGGAACTGACACGTTTTTAAATGATCCAGGATGGTTTGGTATCTGACACTCTTCCTTTCCACAGGTAGAGTTTGTGAGCAGTCAAGCCAGAAGTGGCAATGCCGATGCCAAGCAGCCTGATACCATCCCGGTTTCTGACGCTCGTGGCTCACTTTCTCATCGTCATCAACATCTTCTGGTCCAGGGTGAGTAAGAAGTGTGGCCGAGGAGAGGCCAATGCAGAAACATACGAGGAACAGTTTCTCCTCCAACCTCCCCCACTTGACATATTAGTTAGATGAAGTGAAGCCCCATCAGGGTCAGCACCTGGAACCGGGAGAGGGAAGGCAGCAACTTAGATTCATATAGAGCCTTTAATGTAGAAAACCATCTCGAGGCACTTCAGAGTGTAATCAGGTGAAATTGGATGCCAAACCAAAGAAGAAAATATTAGGGGGTTGGCCAAGAGCTTAGTCAAAGAGATGGATTTTAAGGAGGTTCTTGAAGGATTGAGGAAGTAAAGAGACAGAGGTGTTTAGGGAGAGAATTCAGAGCTTGGGGCCTATTCTGCTGAAGGCACAGCAACCAATAGTGAGAGGGGGAATGCAGATGAGGCCAGAGTTGGAGGAATGTAGTAGGACTGGAGGAAGTTACAGCGATGGGTAGGGGTGAGGCTATGAAACGACTTAAACACGAGGATGTGAAAATTTAAATTGGCTCCTAGTCCTCCAACACCTCTGATGTCGGTCAGCAAGGACAGGGGTGATGGATGAGTGGGACTTGGTGCAGGATAGGCTGCAGGCAGCAAAGTTTTGGATAAGCAAAAGTTTTTGGAGGCTGGGACGCCGGCCAGGAGAGCATTGGAATAGACGTGTCTGGAGGTAACAAAGGCATGGATGAGGGTTTCAGTAGCAAATGGACTGAGGCAGGGATGGAGATGTCAGCGAGCAACAGGCCAGGAAGGGAAGCAATTTCATGCGAATGGGGTCAAAGGAGCAGGATGTGGGTCTCTTGGACAAGATGAGCTTGGAGAGGGCAGGAGGGGGAGATAGGAGAGAAAACCTAGAGAAGTCAGCAGCTTTAGCTTGCAGCAGCAGTAATGACCACTGGTTCCAGAGTCACCTTGCAGCTGCTTGGAGTGCCTCCAGCCCTGATTCTCCTTTGCGGGTGCAATAGGTGGCACCGATATCCCCCCTATCTCTGTACCCGGTGATAGCAGCCTGCTCCAGGAACCCGGTATCCCCCCTACCTCTGTACCCGGTAATGATAGCCTGCTCCAGGAACCCGATATCCCCCCTAGCTCTGTACCCGGTGATAGCAGCCTGCTCCAGGAACCCGATATCCCCCCTAGCTCTGTACCCGGTGATAGCGGCCTGCTCCAGGAACTCGTCTAGCTCCCTTTTTGAATATTTGCAGTGAATTTGCACCCACTGCATGAGCCGGCAACTTATTCCAAAGGTCTGTTCTACAAAAAGATTAAGCTCCTCGCATCTAATTAAGCTCTCTGATTATGTAACATGTACGCAGGTCCCCTTGTTAACTTCATCTAATTCAAATAATTTGTCCACATCGTCCAATCCCTCATCATTTAAAGTACTTCTTTGGCTTTTATTGCTAGGGGATAGATTATAAAAACAGGGAGGTATTGCTGCAGTTATATAAGGTATTGGTGAGACCGCACCTGGAATACTGCGTACAGTTTTGGTGTCCATACTTAAGAAAAGACATACTTACACTTGAGGCAGTACAAAGAAGGTTCACTCGGTTAATCCCGGGGATGAGGGGGTGGACATATGAGGAGAGGTTGAGTAGATTGGGACTCTACTCATTGGAGTTCAGAAGAATGAGAGGCGATCTTATTGAAACATATAAGATTGTGAAGGGGCTTGATCGGGTGGATGCGGTAAGGATGTTCCCAAGGATGGGTGAAACTAGAACTAGGGGGCATAATCTTAGAATAAGGGGCTGCTCTTTCAAAACTGAGATGAGGAGAAACTTCTTCACTCAGAGGGTAGTAGGTCTGTGGAATTTGCTGCCCCAGGAAGCTGTGGAAGCTACATCATTAAATAAATTTAAAACAGAAATAGACAGTTTCCTAGAAGTAAAGGGAATTAGGGGTTACGGTGAGCGGGCAGGAAATTGGACATGAGGCTGAGTTCGAATCGGTCAAGCCCCTGTGGGTGGCGGAGCAGGCCCAGGGGCTGAGTGGCCGGGTCCTGCTCCTCCTACTTGTGTTCTTTAGATTTGAGGTTAGGATCAGATCAGCCATGATCTTATTGAATGGCGGAGCAGGCTCGAGGGGCCGATTGGCCTACTCCTGCTTCTATTTCTTATGTTCTTATGTTCAACCAAATCACCCTGTGTCTACACTTTTCTAGTGTAAAAACACCCAGCACTCTGAGCCAATTTTGATAACCTTTAAACTAGGTATTAATATAGTGGCCTTCCTCTGAACCTTTTCCAGGCTCTCTCCCACCATGTGAGGGGACCAGAACTGGACACAGTATTCGAGATGAGGCCTAATCAAGATCTTGTACAAGGACACCATGGGGCTTTTTGTTTACAAATGAAGACAATAGTTTTCTTCATGGATTTTCCAGTGTCAGGATGAACGCCAACTGCAGTTCTCTCTTTTCCAGGGAGAAGAGACCTCACTTGTGTGCCCTAGTGCCACTGGCTGGTTTATAGTGTCCAGCCTCTACTTGGCCCAGGAACCGAAGGTTGGCTCAAGTTAGAAAGTCACCTTGTAGAACCAGGCCATGATGCACCAAGTTGCTGTTCCAATAAGAAGCAGTTTAATCTAATTTACTTTGATTATAGACTGCAACCCAGGCACTTATATAAGACCTTACTTGTACAAGTCTAACCAGAATATTATGCTCTTAATCGGCTGTATTAAGAGTTCTGAGATACAGAATGATAGTTTGTTTCCAGTGGTCAGTGAGATGGTATGGAGTGGGCACAAGTTTAAGATCGCAAAGAATATTAAAGGAAAGTTTTGATAAACTTTCTTTACACAGAGGGTGGTTAGAATGTGGAAATCTCTGCCAGAAGCTATTGTTGAAGCAAAGTACATAAATTGTTTTGAAAGGGCATTAGGTATTACTTGAAAGCAGGAATAGTAAGAGTATCAGCAGTGAGCAGCCTTGATGGGCTGAAAGAACAAACTTGCGTGTATAATTTTGCATTGCACTGAAGGGCCCTTTACGTGCTCCTATGTTTTACTGTGTATTCTTTTGCTTGCTAATGTAAGGGAGTTTATTCTCAGACGTTTCTTCCTTCCCTGTTGCAGGAGAACAATGTCCTGGCCTGTCTTCCTCCTAGCTACACCCCTCGCCAGTATCAAAGCCGTGACACAGAGTAAGTACTTGCACCAATGAAGGGGCCTGTGATAATGACATTATGCACATTTTCAACACAACTATCTAGTGCATTGACTGGTGATGTAAACTTTGGTCCCAACAGTTCCAAGGGTGGCTGGACTGAGTTTTGCGCTAACACTGTGTCTGTGGTTTGTCCATGGCTTGTTATTTTGTGTTTGTTCTGTCTGTTATGATAACCTCAGCGTTAAAACCAGGTTCAGTTAAAGAAATGATAGAGACGTGGGTAGATCATGACTTTGTGCAATAGTGTAAAATGGTCAGCAGCCCTTTTTACATCTCTGCCCAATTTGATTTCCAGTGATTTCAATGGATTTCAAAACAGGGAGAGATGTGAACCGGGCTGCTGACTCGCTATCAGCCGTTTTACATATCGCACAAAGTCGACATCTACCCCAAAATGTCTGTTGGTATCGTTAACGAAGGCCTTTATTATAAATTTCAGATCTGCACTGGATCTGGTTCAGGATTACCGGTCGTACCTGTAAAGGCACCCTGTGATTGTCCAATACCTAGTTATGGCCTGGAGCCACAATGGACACTCACCTGTGTGTAGTGGATACCGTAATCTCGCGTCTTCCTCATGTGTTTCTTCTATCCTCTGGAAGGTGATTTTGATGAGCATTCTAGGGGGAAGAGTGTTTATTAGCTAGTATATGGGCTGGTGTTTAAACAGCACCTTGTATGTTTTCTCTGAGTTCGAGCATGATAACATAAAAAATAGGAGCAGGAGTATAAATAGGAGCTCATCTGCTGCTGAAACCCTCATCCATGCCTTTGTTACTTCTAGACTTGACTATTCCACTGGTCTCCTGGCCAGCCTCCCATCTTCCACCCTACATAAGAAATAAGAGCAGGAGTAGGCCATTTGGCTCTTTGAGCCTGCTCCGCCATTCAGTAAGATCATGGCTGATCTTCGACCTCATCTCCACTTTCCTGAACTATCCCCATATCCCTTGATTCCCTTAATATTCAAAAATCTATCGATCTCTGTCTCGAATATACTCAACGACTGAGCCTCCACAGCCCTCTGGGGTAGAGAATTCCAAAGATTCACCACCCTCTGAATGAAGAAATTTCTCCTCATCTCATCCTAAATGGCAGACCCCTTATTCTGAGACTGTGACCCCTGGTTCTAGACTCCCCAGCCAGGGGAAACATCCTCCCTGCATCTACCCTGTCAAGCCAGGTAAGAGTCTTGTATGTTTCAATGAGATCACCTCTCATTCTTCTAAACTCTAGAGAATATAGGCCTAGTCTACTCAATCTCTCCTCATAGGACAAGCCCCCCATTCCAGAATCAGTCTGGTGAACCTTCGTTGCACTCCCTCTATGGCAAGTATATCCTTCCTTAGGTAAGGAGACCAAAACTGTACACAATACTCCAGGTGTGGTCTCACCACGGCCCTATATAATTGCAGAAAGACGTCTTTACTCTTATACTCAAATCCTCTTGTAATAAAGGCCAACATACCATTTGCTTTCCTAATTGCTTGCTGTACCTGCACGTTAACTTTCAGTGATTTGTGTACAAGGACACCCAGGTCCCTCTGAACACCAACATTTCCCAATCTCTCACCATTTAAAAAAATACAATGCTTTTCTATTTTTCCTACCAAAATGGATAACTTCACATTTCTCCACATTATATTCCATTTGTCATGTTCTTGCCCACTCACTTAGCCTGTCTATATCCCCATGAAGCCTCCTTGCATCCTCCTCACAACTTACATTCCCACCCAGCTTTGTATCATCAGCAAACTTGGATATATTACATTTGGTCCCCTCATCCAAATCATTGATGTAGATTGTGAATAGCTGAGGCCCAAACACTGATCCTTGCGGTACCCCACTAGTTACAGCCTGCCAACCCGAAAGTGACCCATTTATTCCTACTCTCTCTTTTCTGTCCGTTATCCTCAATCCTCAATCCATGCTAGTATATTACCCCCAATCCCATGAGCCCTAATTTTGTTTAATAACCTCTTGTGTGGCACCTTATCGAATGCCTTCTGAAAATCCAAATACAATACATCCGCTGGTTTCCCCTTATCTATTCTGCTGGTTACAACCTAAAAAACTCAAAGATTTGTCAAACAGGATTTCCCTTTCATAAATCCGTGTTGACTCTGCCCAATCCTATTACTATTTTCTAAGTGCCCTGTTGCCGCGTCCTTAATTATAAATTCTAGCATTTTCCCTAATACTGATGTCTGGCTAACTGGTCTGTAGTTCCGTTTTCTCTCTTCCCTCCTTTCTTAAATAGTGAGGTTACATTTGCTATCTTCCAATCTGTGGGAACCGTTCTAGACTCTATGGAATTTTGGAAAATGGCAACCAATGCATCCACTATCTCTATAGCCACCTCTTTTAAAACCTTAGGATGTAGGCCATCAGATCCAGGGGATTTATCGGCTATCTTTTCCTTTTTATATACCTTTAGAAGCTTTTACAGTCTGTTTTTATGTCTCTCGGTAATTTACTCTCATATTCTTTTTTTCCCTTTATCAATTTCTTGGTCCTCCTTTGCTGAATTCTAAAATCCTCCCAATCCTCAGGCTTACTACTTTTTTGGCAACATTATAAGTCTCTTCCTTTGATCTAATACTATCTTTAACTTCTCTTGTTAGCCACGCTTGAATTCCTTAAATTCCATTGCTTGTCTACCGTCATACCTTTTAATGTAGTTTCCCAATCTACCTTAGCCAACTCGCCCCTCATACCTACGTAGTTTGCTTTGTTTAGATTTAAGACCCTAGTTTCGGATTTAACTAAATCACTTTCAAACTCAATATAAAATTCTATCATATTATGGTCACTCTTCCCTAAAGGCCCCTTTACTACAAGGTTATTAATTAACCTTTTCTCATTGCACAATACTAGATTTAAAATAGCCTGTTCCCTAGTTGGTTCCACAACATACTGATCTAGAAAACTATCTTGCAAACATTCCATGAATTCGCTCTCCACACTATTACTGCAAATTTGGTTTGCCCAGTCTATATGTAGATTAAAGTCCCCCATGATTATTGTATTACCCTTGTTACATGCGCCTCTAGCTTCCTGATTTATGCTCTGCCTTACATTGCAACTACTGTTTGGGGGCCTATAAACAACTCCCACCAATGTTTTCTGCCCCTTGCTGTTTCTTAGCTCCACCCAAACTGATTCTACTTCTTGATTTAACCACCAGGTGTTTATTTCAGGTGAGATCCACTGAAATATTTCAGTAGATAAAGCAAATTCCTGAGATTCTCCGCTGTAACTATATATTAACCCTTTACCACCCATGTCTCCTAACATGGGGACACTTGTAAACCAATTGGTTTATTTTACAAAAATACCATTTTCATAGTGAATTTGGACTATTTCCGTTATTCACCGTAACATCAAAATAAATGCCATTTATATGGGCCTATCTCACTTGCTAGTCAGTTGCTGGCTGGCTGTAACCTTGCCTATTACAGACCGCATGTGCTCATGCCTAAATCAAGCGTCTCTCTCAGCCGGCCACTGAATGGAGAAAAAAATGAGACCTGTCTGCCTCTCGTTTCAAGCTGCAATTAGTATGGTGTACAGCATCTTAGTGGCAACCCACCATTGTAAGTTGTGAAATTAAATTCAATAAATCCGGTAATTTGTGGGCTGGCATCAGAAAATGACCAGATTGTCGTAAAAATTCAACTGGTCCACTAATGCCCTTCAGCGAAGGGAACCTGCCACCTCTGTGCATTCGGCCCTACACGTGACTCCAGTTCCATGCTGTGTGTCAGAACAACCAAGGATGGGCAATAAATACTCCCTTGCCAGTGCTGTCCACATTCCAAGAAGAAAGATCATGGTGTATTTTGGAAGGAAAAATGAGGAGAGGCAATAAAAATTAAATGGTACAATTTTAAAGAGGGTGCAGGAACAGCGAGACCTGGGGGTGTATGTATATAAATCTTTGAAGGTGGCAGGACAAGTTGAGAAGGCTGTTAAAAAAAGGCACACGGGATCCTTGGCTTTATAAACAGAGGCATAGAGTACAATGGCAAGGAAGTCATGGTAAACCTTTATAAAACACTGGTTAGGCCCCAATTCGAGTATTGTGTCCAATTCTGGGCAGCACATTTTAAGAAGGATGTCAGGGCCTTGGAGATGGTGCACAGGAGAATTACCAGACTGGTACCAGGGATGAGGAAATTCAATTATGTGGAGAAACAACAGAAGCTGGGATTGTTCTCCTTAGAGCAGATATGATTAAGTAGAGATTTAATAGAGGTGTTCAAAATTATGAGGGGTTTTGATAGAGTAGATAGGAGGAAACTGTTTCCAGTGACAGGAGGATTGGTAACCAGAGGACACAGATTTAAGGTAATTGGCAAAAAAAGCCAGGGGAAGATGAGAATTCTTTTTACATAGGATATACGGCACAGAAACAGGCCATTCGGCCCAACCAGTCCAAGCTGGCGTTTATGCTCCACTCGAGCCCTCCTCCTGTCTTTCCTCATCTAAATCTGTCAGCATAACCCTCTCTTCCCTTCTCCCTCATGCTTGTCTAGCCTCCCCTTAAATGCATCTATGCTATTCGCTTCAACCACTCCTGTGGTAGCGAGTTCCACATTCTCTCCACTCTTTTTGGGTAAAGAAGTTTCTTCTGAATTCCCTATTTGATTTCTTGGTGACTATCTTAAATTGATGGCCTCTAGTTATGCTCTTCCCCACAAGTGGAAACATTCTCTCAGTACCCAAACTATCAAAACCATTCATAATTTTAAAGACCTCTATTAGGTCACCCCTCAGCCGCCTTTTTTCAAGAGAAAAGAGACCCGGCCTGTTCATCCTTTCCTCGCATTTCTGGTAGTATCCTTGTAAATCTTCTCTGCACTCTCTCCAGTGCCTCTATATCCTTTTCCCTACTTTTCAATTCTATCCCTCTAGAAATAAAGCCCTTGTGCTTGGTTTGCTTTTTTATGGCCTTGCTAACCTGTGTCGCAACTTTTAGTGATTTGTGTATTTGTACTCCGAGATCCCTTTGTTCCTCTACCCCACCTAGACTCGCACACTCCAAGTAATAAGTGACCTCCCTATTCTTTCTACCAAAATGTAATACCTCACATTTATCTGTGTTGTACTTCATTTGCCAATTATATGCCCATTCTGCAAGTTTATTAATGTCCTCCTGTAATTTGTTGCAGTCCTCCTCAGTATTGACTCTTTCCCCCCCCCCCCCCCCCACTCCCCCAAAATTTGGTGTCATCTGCAAATTTAGTAATTGTGTTTTTGATTCCAAGGTCTAAATCATTAATATAAATTGTGAACAACAGTGGTCCCAGCACTGATCCTTGTGGGACACCACTACCCACCTTCTGCCACTGTGAATAGCTACCCTTTACTCCTACTCTCTGCTTTCTGTCTTGAAGCCAGCCAGCTATCCATTCTGCTACTTGTCCTCTGACTCCGCATTCTCTGACCTTATTCATCCGTCTACTATGGGGTACCTTATCGAAGGCCTTTTTGAAAATCTAGATAAATTACATCTACTGCATTACCATTGTCTATTCTCTCTGTTACCTCTTCAAAAAAATTCAATGAGGTTTCCCTTTCCCATTTGAAATCCATGCTGACTATTCATTACTATGTTTTTGGTTTCTAGATGTTCTTTTATTTTCTCCTTTAGTAGGGATTCCGTTATTTTTCCTACCACCGAGCTACGGTCTGGAATGTACTGCCTGAAAGGGCGGTGGAAGCAAATTCAACAGTAATTTTCAAAAGGGAATTGTACATGGACGTAAAAAGGAGAAATTTTCAGGGCTCTGGGGAAAAAGCAGGGGAGTGGGACTAATTGGATTGATCTTTCCGAGAGCTGGCACAGACACAATGGGCCAAATGGCCTCATTCTGTGCTGTAGGATTCTATGTTAATAGAACTGAATATCAAGAGGGCCATATAATAGGCGGTCGACGCAATACCGTGCAAGACAAATTTCTAACCCCAGAAGTTTCAGTTACTAACAGGAAAAAAATGGCAGTGAAATAAAATTTTCAAAAGCATTTTGGGAGAGTTGTGGGAACCCAGGGGCCAGATTGTGCAATCAGTCATGAGTTTACATGGGTGTTCTCCATTGTAAATAGCACGTATGAATTTATATTTTAAAATGTTGACACAAAGTGTGACCAACGCATGGGTTGTGAATCTTTGGAATTCTCTACCCCAAAGGGCTGTGGATGCTGAGTCACTGAGTATATTCAAGGCTGAGCAGATAGATTTTTTGACTCCAGGGGATTCGAGGGACATGGGGATCGGGCGGGAAAGTGGAGTTGAGGTTGAAGATCAGCCATGATCTTATTGAATGGTGGAGCAGGCTCGAGGGGTCGATGGCCTACTTCTGCTCCTAATTCTTATGTTCTTATGACAACAGGCAATCATGTGGTGCAGACAGGAATTGCATACAGACATAAGGGGGGCAAAATTGGGTGCTTTTGTGCTTACGGGGTGCAAATGGCTTAGCGACCGGGCGCAACACTGACCTCGACTCCCGCCATATTCGGCAGGAGTTTTGTGACGGCACTATGGCGTTGCGCCCCGATCGCCTTCGCCCGGAGATCGTGACATCATCGTCGTGCACATCGCCCCGGTAGCACCCTGGATCCGAAATTGACTTCCGCCCCCTTCAGCAGCACCGGGTGAAAACACCGACAGGAGATGATGATTAAAGGCGAGGTGGCCAAGGTCATTTTTTTTAAAAAAGGACACTACTACTGCCAACGAACCGGAAGCAGACTGCACATGCATGCTGCCGGTTCATCACGGGAGCCGGTTCGTTTAAAAAAAAAAAATGTAAATGCCGGGAGGGAGCGAGCTGTGAGGAAAAATGCCAGGAGATAGTGCAAAAACAATTTTTTTTAAAGTTTGGCATCATTAGCGCCAGCTGCTAATTTTCCAAACTTTTAAGATTTAGCGCCCCAAACGGGGCTATAATGAATTTCTCCCCCCAAGATTTTTAATATATTTTGGATAAATTAAATGGTATGGATAAGGTATTCAGTGGTATGGTATATCCTTTCCTCATCTTTTGACTTTTTCTTGTTTTTCATTTGAGTTTATCCTTTGGGACTCTTTGCTGTGAAAATAATTGGAAAGGAGTTTGATTGAATGGGATTTTATACAGTGGGAGTGAATGAGGAGCCATTTTAATTGATTTGGGATTTGTTAGGCAGGACCTACTGCGCGGAGTAACCCGATGTTGTTACATCTGTTATTGAGGGTTTGATACCAAAACATTTTAAATCATGCTTAAACTAATAGGATTTGATCTTGTGCAGCCAGCAACTAGCCTTTTGATCAGAAAGGAGAATGAAAAGCTGGACTTCATCGCAAGAGACACTGGCCTAGAAAGTGGAGTCTGCTCGAATCGGGGTGTGATCCCGGTGCTGCACGCTCCCAATGTAATCCCAGTGCTGCACGGCCGGTGGCAGGACCATGGCAAATTGGTCTTCTGGCCTCTTTCGGACGGTACTAGTGAGTGGTGGTGGGTGCCATTTGCGGCCCCAGAGGCAGCTCGACGGTCGCTGGGGTGGGGGCAGCAAGATCAACTGACTCTGAGACTGGCCTCAGGAGAGTCCGGGAGAGGGCGAGCGGTGGCCACCAACAGCCTGCACTTTTAATGTGAGATGGAAGGAGCGCTCCTGCTCCTCATGGCTCCACGTTATGATAAGTGAAAAATGTGAAACTTGTATTTTGGGTAAGAAGGTCAGTCGCAAACCAATTTTTCCACGGGCCTGAAACTGGCATTAGGCCCCGATTGACACAACACCTGTTTCAGTCTTGTGCCCAGGATGCCTACTGAGCAGTCCGATCCAATATGGTGGGTGGCGCACTTCTGGCAAGGCACGAGTGCACACATGGAGCCCACTATATTGGACCCTTAGGAACCTGTTTTACACCTGTAGGCCATTAAATCTAAGATTAAGGGAGTACTACTACAGTTATACAGAACATTGGTCAGACCTCATTTGGACTATTATCAGTTTTGTGTACCTCACTTTCGGGAGGATATATTGGCCTTGGTGGAGGTCCAGTAACAGTTCAATAGGATGATACTGAGAATGATGGGATGGAGTTTTGATGAGCGATTCGGTACCTTGAGTTATGTTCCCTGCCGATGAGAAGGGTAAGGAGTCTTGGATCTTGGTGTAGATAGGAAAGGATTCCAAAACACGACATACACTCAAAATTCAAACTAAACCAATTAAAAGTGGATCTTCACACAAAGGGAATAAACTGTACCGTGAAATCAAATGCAGAATATATTGAGGTGTTTAAAAAGAGAAATACTTAAAAAAATTAAAATAAATAAATAAATAAAAATAAGCGTGTTAAGTGATATGGAGAAAGGGTGGGAAATTGACATCAAAGATAGGGAGTGCGTTGCTAATAAAATGGCAGAATAGGCTTGATGGACAGAATGCTCTCCTGCTCCTATATTTCCTAGTGTTAGACGTATTGCATATCTGGTTCCATTCTTTCTTCTGGAAGTCAATGGTTTCTCTTGAACATCTGCTGATTGTTGTCCTTTGCTTCCTTCCAGATTAATCGTGGCATTGTCGGTGACTCTGGGCATGTTTCTAATTGAGCTGCTGGGCTTCTTCTCCGGAGTCTCCATGTTCAACAGCACCCAGAACCTCATTTGTATCCTTCAGACAGTCCCACAGCGCTTTAGAGTTAATCCCGTATCTTATTACCTAGGGCCAGGTAGATCGAAGGACGTTGTCCCTGAATGTCTGTAACCACAGGCACCTCCTGTAGCTTTTCCATTACGTAGCTGTACTTTGTCAGTGATTAGAGGAGTTGAATGTGGTTAAATTGGGCCACAGATGTCGGTTTAAACGTTTGGTGAATTTATTGTGAGCTTTTATCTGCCCTGTCTTTCAGTAAAGTTGCAGTTGTCACAGTTTTAATTTTATCCTGTGATATTCTAGAGGTCAGTTTCAGGAAGGTTGAGGCCCACTTTGTAGACTTGGGTTACTGGCCTCGGTGTCCACCTTGAGCTGGCAGCAGTCACAGAGCCAGAGTCCACGGCAAAGGATCATTGACATGAGCACGGGGTTGGCAAAACTTAAAGGAATCGTTTGTAAATTTCAGAGGGTAGAAATTGGTATGCGTTTACCCATAAAACAGGCGCAAAGCACACCAATGTGGCAGTGGGATGGCCTGTGCCCAATCTACGCAGGTGTTGGTCCCACTGCCAAATTCATGCAGGCAATTTTTTAGTTGTCCTGGCAGATGCCTGAAATGGGCGTTGGGCCCCTTGAATGTGTAACGCATGTTAAAAGGACCCCTTTGTCAAATTGTTCACTTCAAGAGCAGGGCACGTGTCGGGTCTGTCCCACTCAGTAAACTAGAAATTCCTTTTGGCCGTTTTTATGGCGGTAAATGGGAACGATCCCTGCGACCAAAGAAATTGGTCCTCGGGTCCCACCTAAATATTCAGGACAAGCTGTTGAGCCTCCACAGGCAGCTCGCCCGACGGAAGCATTGGATTTCAGGCCGCCTGCCTAGCCAGCAGCGGCCCTCGGGTAAGTCCCAGGAGAGGAGAGGGCCAATAGCCGGAGGGAGGCACTCCTACTCCCCCTGGCTCCACAGAATTTATTTTTTAAATGCCACTTATCTTTTTGGTGGCGGCCACTGGCTAGGCCACATCCACATGCTGAGAAGCTTTGGGTCGAACGTTTTTGAGGCGTCCATGGGAAGCAGGGTGTTTCACCCCCAAATTGGTCCTTTATACACCTGATTTATGCCCAAAAATGGGCCCAGACTAATTTCTAAGCCCAGGTCTCTCCATTGTATGCTGTTTCCATTGCTGTGCCTATTGTCATTCAGTACTAGCTGTTTGTGGCACAGGGTGACTACCTTTACCACTCAGTAAACGCTTTTGAATCCGGCACCTACGGGACTGGGATGGTGCCGGTTGATTAAAAATTCCGGATAATGGAGAGGTATACCTACCGAGGCAATTTATATATCGGCCGACCTCAGACCAGAAGAAGGTAATTCTGTGAGGGTGTTCCGAACTCGGGAGGGGAGGTGGGACATGGAATGGCAATGGCCCAAGCTGGTTTTGTAAAAGCCGAAGGAGCACACCTTATTCTGGCCCCACAAATATACAGTAAAACTTACCTTTGGTTTCCTCTTTGGCTGGACAGCCAGCTGATACTGTGCGGGGAAGATTGCTGCGCCCACAGCGACGGCGGGAACAAGTGGTAAGTCATTCCCCACCATTTTCGGGACACTACTGCCCCGTTCCTTCTGGGGCGGAAGCCTCAAAACCTACTCCTGAATTTTGCCGGTTATTAAAGAATTCCGGATGATTAAGTGCCGTTTAAACAAGAGTTTACTGTAGTTGGCCCCATGTGGTACAGTGCAGTGATACATAGTGATTAATCAGCTCCCTGCAGTATAACGGGGCGAGCCCCACACAGAGGGGCACTAAGGAAACGAGGTAGTGAAGGGCCAGGATATCGCCACTTTCAACTTTCATATTTTACAAATGGGTTGTGCTTTGCTCCTCCAATATCTTGAATTATGAGAGTCTGTCAGGATTTAATTAAATTCTTCGCTACATGTGGTAGCAATTTTTGTGTCACCACATAAGAAGAACATAAGAAATAGGAGCAGGAGTAGGCCAATCGGCCCCTCGAGCCTGCTCCGCCATTCAATAAGATCATGGCTGATCTGATCCTAACCGCCAATCTACTATCTATCACAGAACCATCTCCTGCATCTAACAGAATTGCACACACGAAATAGGAGCAGAATCAGGCTACACAGTCCCTGGGCCCGCTCCACTACCCACAGGGCCATGACCGATCCGAACCTAGACTCATGTCCAAATTCCTGCCCGCTCCCCGTAACCCTTAATGCCCTTTACTTCTAGGAAACTGTCTATTTCTGTTTTAAATTTAATTAATGTTGTAGCTTCTACAGCTTTTTGTGGCAGCATATTCCATGGACCTACCACCCTCTGAGTGAAGTAGTTCCTCCTCATCTCAGTTTTGAAAGAGCAGCCCCTTATTCTAAGACTATGTCCCCTAGTTCTCGTCTCACCCGTCATCGGGAACATCCTCCCCGCATCCACCCGATCCAACCCCTTCACAATCTTATATGTTTCAATAAGATCGCCTCTCATTCTTCTGAACTCCAATGAGTAGAGTCCCAATCTACCCAACCTCTCCTCATATGACCACCCCCTCATCCCCGGCATTAACCGAGTGAACCTTTTTTGCACTGCCTCGAGAGCAAGGATGTCTTTCCTTAAGTAAGGACACCAAAACTGTATGCAGTATTCCAGGTGCGGTCTCACCAATACCTTGTACAACTGAAGCAATACCTCCCTATTTTTATATTCTATCCCCCTAGCAATGAAAGCCAACATTCCATTTGCCTTCTTAATCACTTGCTGCACCTGCATACTAACCTTTTGAGTTTCGTGCACCAGGACCCCCAGATCCCTTTGCACTTCAGTACTCTCCAGTTTCTTGCCATTAAGATAATAAATTGCTCTAGGATTTTTCCTGCCAAAGTGCATCACCTCACACTTTCCAGTGTTGTATTCCATCTGCCAAATCTCTGCCCACTTACTTAGCCTGTCTATGTCCCCTTGCAGGTTTTTTATGTCCTCCTCACTCACTACTTTCCCTCCCATCTTTGTATCATCTGCAAATTTTGATATGTTACACTTGGTCCCTTCCTCCAAATCGTTAATATAGATTGTGAAGAGTTGGGGACCCAGCACTGACCCCTGTGGAACACCACTAGTTACTGATTGCCAGTCTGAGAATGAACCATTTATCCCAACTCTTTGCTTTCTGTTAGATAGCCAATCCTCTATCCATGCCAGAATATTACCCCCAATCCCGTGATTTTTTACCTTAAGCAATAATCTTTTGTGTGGCACCTTGTCAAATGCCTTTTGGAAGTCCAAATACACTACGTCCACTGGTTCCCCTTTATCCACTCTATATGTTACTTCCTCAAAGAACTCCAGCAAATTTGTCAAACATGACTTCCCCTTCGTAAAACCACAAGTATACATTACAGTTAGATTTTATTCAGGTGATATAGATACTTTTCTGTATGTAATATAATAGAGGCAATTTTCCTCGGCTTTACACCAGGGGTACACTCGTTTCCTAGATGCAAAGCAGCGGCAACACGAGCAGAGACCTGTTACCGTGCCAACACCCCTTTCTATACTTTCAGGGTTTCCTCTGAGAAAACGCTGGCTGCATCTCTTCAGGCGCCACTGACATCGTGCTAAGAAGGGGAAAGCTGGAGCCCTGGCGTGTGAAGCTGTGCTAACACAAGCCGTTTCAGATAGGTCAACTCCAGCCATCTCTATTGCATTGCGCCATGGATTTGTCTCCACTGATCAGTAGGCTGGCTGGTCTAATGGCAGCTATCAGATCCTGAAAGCATTGATCGTGATTGTCAGGGTCTGGATGATATGCAAGGTTGTGCTTTGTCTATCTTCTTCCTGAATACCGCCAGTTAGCAGTGTGATTCCGTGGAGGTGGAGGCACTGACTGGCCCCTGGCCCTCCTGAGAT
Organism: Squalus acanthias; assembly: GCA_030390025.1. NCBI lineage: Eukaryota > Metazoa > Chordata > Chondrichthyes > Squaliformes > Squalidae > Squalus > Squalus acanthias. Next base: position 25,904,217 of record CM059445.1, read on the forward strand.
GGGGGGGAAGGTTGATGCACCAATCTGCCACATGCGCCATTGATGTCTGCAGCAATGAAAAATCTTCCTTGATGTTACCGCAAATTATGTTTGTAGATTCGATAGTCACACCCATCATTGCTGCACATCTTTGGAGACTGACTTCAGATGTGATGCTCCTTGAACATCCTTTTTAGGCAAGTACCCATGAGGTCTGGGTCCCTTGACTCAGGAGACGAGAGCAGCATTCTTCGCCTCCACTGGGAAGGTGGCATATCCTCACCCACTTCCCACTCCTCCAGCTCCCCTGTTCTTTGTTAATCATCCTCACTAACGGTATCTAATACCCCAGGGTGAAAGTATCTGAGCTGGTGTATGGGAGTGAATTTGGAAGTGATACAGGATGAGATTGAGAAGGTTGTGGCAGGAACCCTGGGCAGAATGTCAATGCTGGAAGCCATGGGTGGGCGTTGACGTAATAAAGACTCGCTACGCACTTGAACATAAAGCAAGGCTTTAATCAACTTGTAACAAAACATGGAGGTCTAGTTAGCAGTCACTAGCTTCCTGTTTCCAGATTGTCTCTGCCCAAGGTGGGCCCATGCCTGAGTATTTATACTCCCTGGACGGCGCCCCAGCTGGCCGCCCAGTAGTACTTCCTGAGTCGTTACTTGCGATTTATGACATTCTTCCTCCCTAAAAGGTTTGGAAGTCCAGTCTTCCTTTAACGGACTAGGCGGACCAGAAATAGCCGTAGACGTTTAGCTCTCTGCTTGTGACCGGAAGGCACGTCTCCCCGGACCGTGTCCTGGTCCCTGGGTCGCTTGGCCCGTACCGGTAAGTCAGTAGAGTCCGCGTCGTCTTGATCATCCTGTGGAGGACTGGGAATATCATGACTCCGGGTGCGGGTCCCCACAGGTGCTGAGCTGGCCTCATCCCGGGTCGTGGCTGGAGATTGTCCGGCGTCCTGGTTTCGGGTGGCCATCCTACGGGGAGCGTCCAGCTCCCTGAGTTGATCCGGTAGCGTTGCCGGCAGATCCCCCGATGTCCCAAGCGGGGCGTCATTTTCATAGGGGTGCGGAGTGTTGATATCCTCGTCGTGGGATCCTTCATCATTCGGGCCCGTGTGACCGGTTGGGCAGGGAGCCAGATCTCTGAGCGAGACGGTGGCCTCCCGGCCATCAGGGTACCGTACGTGCGCATACGTGGGGTTTACCTCCGTTAACTCCACCTCGTCAACGAGAGGGTCGTTTTTGGCAGACCGGACGAACCTCCGGAGTAGCACCGGGCCTGGAGCCATCAACCATGACGGTAGAGACGTCCCATGTGTAGAGCGACGCCGGAATTTGAAGAATCGCTCATGAGGCGTGACATTAGTAGATGTGGAGAGAAGAGACCTGATAGAGTGTAACACGTCGGGGAGCACCGTTTCCCACTGCTGGTCCGGTAGGTTGCGTGACCTTAGTGCCAGACGGACAGCGTTCCAGATGATGGCATTGTATCGTTCAACCTGTCTGTTACCGATTGGGTGATATGGTGTCGTCCTACTTGAGGCGATTCCCCGTTGGGAGAGATAACTTTTAAGTTCACTCGAGATAAAGGAGGGACCCCGATCAGTGTGGATAAAATTGGCCGTCCCGCAAAGGGAAAAGACCTGATCGAGGCATTTAATTACCGTAGAGGTAAGCATATTAGGGCAGGGGAAGGCGAAGGGAAAGCGTGAATACTCGTCCACCATCGTAAGTAGGTAGGTGTTCCTTGTCGACGAAGGCAATGGCCCTTTAAAGTCTATGCTGAGCCTCTGCATAGGCTGCATTGCATGTATGAGTAAGCCATCTGATGGGCGAAAGAATTGTGGTTTCAATTCTGCACAAATCCTACAGGAGGAGCATGTTTTCTTTACGTCCTCGGTTGAAAATGGTAGATTTTTGGAGCGCACAAAGTGCAACATGCGGGTCACACCAGGATGGCATAAGTCCATATGCAAATCCGCCAGAGTCGACGTTGACATTGAGGAGCAAAATGCCCGTGTGAAGGTATCTGGGGCCACGTTCTGTTTGCCGGGTCGGTAACGGATAGTATATCCAAAGGCAGCCAGCTCCATCCTCCAGAGTTGAATTTTATTATTTTTGATTTTCGTGCGCCTCCGGTTATCCAACATGAAGGCCACAGAGCGCTGGTCAGTTATAAGCGTAAAATGACGCCGAGCAAGAAAATGACCCCATTGGCGTACAGCCTCGATGATGGCCGTAGCCTCCTTCTCGACGGGGGGGTAATGGAGCTCGCTACCCTGCAAGGTTCTGGATAGGAATGCCACGGGTCGGCCACCTTGATTCAAGGTAGCGGAGATCGCCACCTCCGATGCATCGCATTCAACCACAAAAGGAAGATTTTCGTCAGTGGAGCGAAGCGTGGCTTTCTCCAGCTGTCGTTTGAGGAGGTTGAAGGCAGAAATAGCCGTAGCTTCCAATGGAAAAGACTTCGCATGGAGCAAGGGCTGTATTTTATCGGAGAAGTGTGGTATCCATTTTGCGTAATAAGCAAACATGCCAAGTGCCCGACGAAGAGAGCCGAGGTTCGTCGGGGGAGGGAGCTCCTGAAGTGGACGAAGTCGCTCTGGGTCTGGTTTAATAACACCATTGCCCACCCAGTAGCCAAGAATGTTCACAGATGGCACCGACTTCACCGATTTGGATTCGTTTAACGTTAAGTGGCGACGGCGGAGTACGTCAAAAAATCTCTGAAGATTGGCGTCATGCTCCTTTTGATCATGGCCGGCAATAGTGATATTGTCTAAATACGGAAAGGTATCCGTCAAGTTCTCTTGCCGGACTAGGCCATCCATGGCCCGTTGGAAGACGGCCACCCCATTGGTGACCCCGAATGGAAGGCGGCGAAACTGGAAAAGCCGACCATTGGCCTCAAAGGCCGTATACTTCTTGTCGGAGTCTTGCAGTGGCACCTGATGGTACGCGCTTTTTAAATCGAAGGTCGAGAATACCTTGTATTTGGCAAGGTTGTTGACCATGTCATCTATGCGTGGCAGCGGGTAGGCATCCAGATCGGTATATTGATTAATAGTCTGCGAATAATCGATACACAGACGTTTTTTATGTTGTTTTAAGGGATTCCTCACAATGACGACCTGAGCCCGCCAGGGAGATGAACACGGCTCGATAATACCGTCGACTAAAAGGCGAGAGATTTCCGCCTCAATAAACGCTCGATCGTCTTGGCTAAAGCGCCGCGATTTGGTGGCTATGGGTTTACAGCAGGGGGGGAAGATTGGCAAACAGGGAGGGTTTACCGAGTAAGGCCGCCGAGAGTGCACAAAACGGCACCTTAGAAATGGTAAGCTCCGGCCTTGACCCTCCAAACTCAAAAGTGATCTTCTTGTGCTGCTTCTGGAAGTCCTGTCCCAGAAGCACATCGCTGCATAAGTTTTCGAGTACTCCGAGCCGGGTGGAGATATACGTGCGGCCGTTGAGGATGAGGTTGACAAGACAGAAGCCAGAAGAATTGGTGGTCAGAGTCGTCAGAGCCATTGCAATCTCCCTGTCCGAGGGATAAATGTGCAGTTTTAACCTGTTGACAGCCCGCTTACTAATGAAGCTGTCAGAGCTGCAGGAGTCGATTAGCGTGCTTAGAGTGTGCCCATTTACTGAAACCTTCGTGGCTGCATGGGACAAACTTTGGGGAAAAACAGCCGTGATGGGAGGAGGGGCAATTTTCCCTTCGGCAACTGTAGCCTTAACAGTGGTTCCTGGGGGAGGAGCAGCTCCATAGATAGCAGCTGTGAAGCTAACAGGAGCTCTCGACCGGTATACTTTAGAGGAGCGGCCTTTCTTGTTAGCAAAGGCCCGTGACTGGCATACCTTGGAAAAGTGTCCTTTCTTGCTGCAATGATTGCAGATCACATTACGAGCCGGGCAAAATTTTCTGTGATGGCACGCCCCTCCACAAAAGAAACACTTTCTTCCCGATTGCCAGGATGCTGCTAGGGCGGGGTCGTCATCAGCGAAGGCCTCTAGGGTAGGGTCGTCGTCTGTTAGAGTAGAGTCGACATCAGTGGGGGCATCCACCCGAGACCTACCGAAAGACTCATTAAAGGAGATAGCCGCCGCCCGTGCACGTGGTGGGAGATAAGTGTCTGCATTTTTCTTGGCCAAGTCCAAGGAACACGCCTGGTCATAAGCAGCCCGTAAATTGAGGGTTTTATTTTCCAGCAGGCGCTGACGTATAAAAGGGGACGCGATCCCATTGATAAAGGAATCGCGGATTAGTTCCTCTTGATACTGTTCAGCTGTAACTGCTTTAAGGTTACAATCCTTGCTGAGCCTGCGAAGTTTCTGGAGAAATTCATCGAGTGATTCCCCAGGCTGCTGCCGAGTTGTGGCCAGTAGGTGTCGAGCAAAGATTTCATTTGGGGACTTGACATATAGCTGCTGTAAGATTTCGATAGCAGTGTCATAGTCTATACAGTCCTCAATATAATCATACACATGAGGAGACACGTAGTTGATAAGCATTCGTAACTTATTAGGGACATCCGCCCCACATTCTTCAAGAAAGTTGCTAAAGGTACGAAACCAATGCTTCCATACCTTCGCTGCCGCAGGTGCATTCGGGTCCAGGTCGAGACGAGCGGGTCTAAGGAGTTTTTCCATGATGGATCAGTTTCTTGCCCTAGTTCCCTTCTGTGGTTCGAGTTGCAGCTGGTTGTTCCGAATCACCCAAAGCGTGGAGACGATATCAAGTTGATTAAATTGACGTAATAAAGACTCACTACGCACTTGAACATAAAGCAAGGCTTTAATCAACTTGTAACAAAACATGGAGATCTAGTTAGCAGTCACTAGCTTCCTGTTTCCAGATTGTCTCTGCCCAAGGTGGGCCCATGCCTGAGTATTTATACTCCCTGGACGGCGCCCCAGCTGGCCGCCCAGTAGTACTTCCTGAGTCGTTACTTGCGATTTATGACAGGCGTCACCTTTTCTTCCTGTCCCATCATTCTTTGTCATCTTCATAATCCAGAGGAAGAAGCTCCGTTCCATCTCACCTGCCCCTCTTAATCATCATCCTCCTTTTCTTAGTTGTGTGCCCCCATCGCCACATAGTGTACAAGCTAAGAATGGATGAGCATTGCTGCCTTAGGATTAAGGAGACAGAGAAGGAAGTGGAAACTTGTCACTGTGTGGTGTTTCACAAGGTTGCCACGGTAACTGTAGGTGTGCAGTCACTAACCTGGCACTGGCATTATGCCTTTGACCTCGCCAGCGAGGCATCGTCGGCAAGAGTAGAGTGCCTCCCCATCAGCTCCATGGCCTGCTCCTCATAGGGGTTGACCTCCTTGATGTCCGCACTGGTGCCCTGCCTCTTATGGACATTGTGTGCAAGTTTGCCCTACCACAAGATTAAGTGAATTAGATGAAGTTTAGCAATTGAGAGCTGTCTCCCAGCTAGCACTGGACAGCTGATGTAAGAGATGTGGTGCCGTCACCCAGTTAAAGAGAAGGCAGGGGTTTTAAGGTTCTGCATGCAAATAATTGTTGGTGGTTGCCAGGGTCTGGATGATATGCAAGGTGCAGTGTGAAGGGTTATTTGTGCATTTTAGAGGGCGAAGCGTGTGCTGGTGCCCAAGGAAGAAAGAAAGTGTGTTACGTTGTCTGGTCAGGTCACTGAACTTCTTGTGGCACTGGTTTGCAGCTCTGGGGTGAGACATGGCACTCTGCCAGTTCCACTTCTCTCCCCATGCCACAATAACAAGAAGTTGTATTTATATAGTGCCAAACGTCCCAAGGTGCTTTACAGGAGCTTTAGCAAACAAAATTTGACACCGAACCACATAGAGATATTAGGACAGATGACCAAAAGCTTAGTCAGAGGTAGATTTTAAGGAGCGTCTTAAAGGAGGAGAGAAGCGGAGAGGTTTAGGGAGGGAATCCCTGAGCTTGTGGCCTAGGCAAGTGAAGGCATAGCTGCCAATGGTGGAGTGATGAAAATCATGGATGTGCCAGAGATCAGAAATGGGAGTGCAGAGATCTCAGAGTTGTAAAGCTTGAGGAGATTAGAGATGGGGAGGGGCGAGGCCATGGAAGGATTTGAAAACAAGGATGAGAATTTTAAAATCAAGGCAATGCTTAACCGGGAGCCTATGTAGGTCAACAAGCACAGGGGTGATGGGTGAACGGGACTTGGTGTGAGTTAGGATACAGGCAGCAGAGTTTTTGATTACCTCAAGTTTACGGAGGGTGGAAGATGAGAGGTCAGCCAGGAGTGCATTGGAATAGTCCAGTCTAGAGATAACAAAGGCGTGGACGAGGGTCTCCGCAGCAGATGAGCTGAGGCAGGGGCCGAGTCGGGCGATGTTATGGCGGTAAAAATAGGCGGTCTTAGTGATGATGTGGATATGTGGTCAGAAGCTCCCCTCGGCGTCAAATATGACACCAAGGTTGTGAATAGTCTGGTTCAGCTTCAGACAGTTGCGAGAGAGAGAGGGATGGAGTCGGAGGCGAGGGATCGGAGTTTGTGTCGAGGACCGAAGAAAATGGCTTCGGTCTTCCCAATATTTAGTTGGAGGAATTTTCTGCTCATCTAGTACTAGATGTCGGAGAAGCAGTCTGACAATTTAGAGACAGTGGAGGGTTTAAGAGAGGTAGTGTTGAGGTAGAGCTGGGTGTCGTCAGCGTACATGTGGAAATTGAAGCTGTGTTTTAGAATGATGGTGCCAAGGGGCAGCATGTAGCTGAGAAATAGGAGGTGGCCAATGATAGATCCTTGGGGCACACCAGAAGTAGCAGTAGGAAGAGAAGCTATTGCCGGTGATTCTCTGACTACAATTAGATAGATAAGAATGGAACCAGGTGAGTGCAGTCCCACCCAGCTGGGCAACCGTGGAGAGGCATTGGAGGAGAATGGTGTGGTCAACCGTGTTGAAGGCTGCACATGGGTCAAGAAGGATGAGGATGGATAGTTTACCACTGTCACAGTGGATGTCATTGTGACTTTGATAAGAGCCATTTCGGCAGGGGCGGAAACCTGCTTGGAGGGATTCAAACATGGAGTTCCGGGAAGGATGGGCATGTACTTGGGAGGTGACAGCACATTCAAGGACTTTGGAAGGGACAGAGAAGTTGGAGATGGGGCGGTAGTTTGCAAGGACGGAGGGGGTCAAGGGTTGATTTTTTGAGGAGAGGGGTGATGTCGGTAGATTTGAAGGAGTGGGGGACAGTACCTGAGGAGAGAGAACCGTTAACGATATCAGCTAACATGGGGGCCAGAAACGGAAGTTGGGTGGGAATAGGGTGGAAGTGAGCAGGAGGTGGGTATCATGGACAAGGTGAGCTTGGAGAGGGTGTGAGGGGAGATAGGAGAGAAACTGGAGAAAAATGTTAGGGCTAGGGCAGTGTGGAGCCTTCGAGGAAGTTTGGCCCGGTGGGCTAGGGAGAAGGGAGGGAAGCGGCAGAGGCAGCTGATCGGATTGTTTCAATCTTGAGACAAAGTCGTCCATGAGCTCCTTGCACTTGTTGGAGGAGGCTGGGGAGAGGGGTGTAAGAAGATGGTTTGCAGTAGAGAAAAGAAGCCGGAGGTTACCTTTGCATTCCAGAATGATCCTAGAATAGTCAGCAGTTTTGGCAGACAAGAGCAGGACCCGATGGTGCTTTTTGTTGTCCAGCCAGATCTGGCGATGAATGGCTGCACCAGTTGTCCACCAGGTGTGTTCAAGGCTGCGTCCCTTAGACTTAAGGCAGCAGAGATGAGGGCCGTACCGGGGGAACAGCCAGGGTGAGAGAGTAATGGTTTTAATGGGGACTAGGGCGTCAAAGGTGGTGGTGAGGGTGTGGTTGAGCAGATCGGTAGCTGCAGAAATGTTGCGGTGAATGGAGGGCCAAAGGCTGGAGAGTTGGGATTTTGAAAGTGCCGTTGTAAGTGAATTGGGAGAGCGATTTTTTTTCCAGAGGCAAAGTCAAGTCGTGGCCATCTGAAAGAGGGGTCATTCTCTGGAGGAAACTTTGATGGAAAGTTTTCATACAGAAAAGGGAGTTTGTACAGTAAATGCAATGATTTGGATGTGTATCGCGTAATAATTTTGTGTTTTATGTTGGGAACTATTAGTCCTTTCTCGGGTTATAACAAAACAAGATAGCTGAAGGCATTTTCAGAAAAGATTGGGTTCATTGGTTCCCCTTCGCCAGCTTGTTTCAGTGATAGCTGTTTGCTGCCTGATCCTTTATTCATGTTATTTATAACCTTGCACCTTGTTTATTGGTACATTCTCCATTTGTTGTGCTTTGTTGCAGGGTAGTGGAAAGGGTGTTGGAACCAGATTCAATAGTGACTTTCAAAAGGAAATTGGATAAATACTCGAAGGGAAAGAAATTAGAGGGCTGTGGGAAAGACTAGGGGAGTGGAACTAATTGAATAGCTCTGCCAAAGTGCTGGCACAGGCACGATGGGCCGAATGGCCGCCTCCTGTGCTGGAATGATTTATTTAGGCCATTTGTAGGCATGCTGTATTGGGGTGAAGGAGGCTGGGGATGCAGGCTGCTGTTGTATCTGAGCAGTGCTGGTTCTTTGCCTCTTTCCTATAACTTTTGTCTCAGCTATTGGAGCTCACGCTAGTGCCTCAGTTGCTCTTCTCTTCTACCTCTTTGAGCAGTGGTCGTGCAGTACGTACTGGTGGATATTCGGTTTCTGCAGGTAGGTCATGTACCATGTTAACTGTGCAAACTGGCTGGGATGGAAATTCACACAGTCTACAATAGAGGCAGTCTGTGGATCATCGTCAGCAGTGACGGTTCTCACCATATCAAATTAGCTTTTCCTATTATACTTCACAATATTCCTGTTTCTGAAAAGTTTGCTCAGTGCTCATGTTGTGGGAGTGTCGGTGAGACCCCCCCCCCTCCCCTCCCCCCTCAGTGCGGAGTGTCAGTGAGACCCCCCCAGTGCGGAGTGTCAGTGAGACCCCCCTCCCCCCCCAGTGCGGAGTGTCAGTGAGACCCCCCCTCCCCCTCAGTGTGGAGTGTCGGTGAGACCCCCCCTCCCCCTCAGTGCGGAGTGTCGGTGAGACCCCCCCCCCCCCCCACTCCCCCCTCAGTGCGGAGTGTCGGAGAGACCCCCCCCCCCCCTCAGTGCGGGGTGTCGGAGAGACCCCCCCCTCTCAGTGCGGAATGTCAGTGAGACCCCCCCTTGAACACAAGAATGACAGTGAGTTCTTGATCTTATTCAACCAGCATCTCATAATGCCGCATTAGAGCCTGTTCTGCATGGGGTGCTTCTCCCAGACAGCTCAATAGAATGCACTCTCACTAAACTGAGCTAATAAGATTTTTTTGTAAGAAATATGCGTGAGAGATGAGTAAATGTAATTTTAGGTGCTGAAACAGAAAAACAGAATAACTGGATTGCTTTTGAAGTGCAGTAATGCGGTCAAATGTGGCAGCCAATTTCATACCAACAGAAAATGAGGTAACTGGCCAGGTAGTGTTGGTTGAGGATGAACATTGACCAGAACATTGAGCGAATTGCCTGCTCTTTTTTTGAATAGTGCTCTGGTAATCTTTTACATCTACTGATCCTGGCGGGTGCAACCTCTACTTAATCAAAAACACCACATACATACCTGGCTCTCTCCAAGAAGACCGTTTTTTCACTTCTGCCTCACTAGAAAGACCATCACTGAGCTTTGTCATTTGCAGGCTGACTTGAAGAGAATTTTTCCGAGAGGGACAACTCCTCCCACAGCATTAAGCTTTTATGCTACCAGCTGCTTGCAAAACACCACATGGACAATCTATCAGTCAGCCACACTGCAGTCCATAGATGTATCAAACACGTGACAAGATGTGCTTTGAAGGAGCTGTAAGCATTTTCCCTGGGGAATGGAGACATGGGCTGGGTGGGAGTGGGGGCGGTGGGGAAGGGAATAAATGAGATGAGGAAGCTGAAAGGACAGGGAGTGTAGGGAAAATAAGAGAGAGAAAACAGATCAGCAGGAGGCAGGATTAAAATGAGCAAGATTGTCAGGAACAGGCAGAAGGAGATTTGAGTTGCAGGAGCATAAATGTACTTAGCATTGTGAATAAAACTGGTAAGCTAGAGGCACAAATTGTATTGCGGGTATAATATGACATTAACAGAGTTGTGGTTTAAGCTTAGGCTAGGGAAGGTCTGGGAGTTTGAACATTCCTGGTTACAAAATATTCAGGAGAGAGGTGGCAGTGATGATCAAAGATTCCATTATAGAACAAGAAAATAGAGAATGGAGCGAAAGCTGAATGTATTTGATTAGAGTTTAAGAATAAGAAGGCAACTGTTATCAAGAAGAGATAGAGGAAGATATATTACAGGAAAATTTAGGAAAAGCAGGGCCCTAATTAGCCAATGATGGACTGAGTAGGAATAATGCAAGTGGCAAAGTGTAGTCACTCTTATGTAGCAAACGCAACAGGCAATTTGGACACAGGAAGATCCCACAAACAATAAGATACAGGAGCAGTTAATCTGTTTTGGTGCAATTGGTTAACCTGGAAATGTTGGCGAGGACACTACTCTTTGAATAATGCCATGGGATCCTTTATGTCTACCTGAACAGGGAGGCAAAGCTTCTGTTTAATGTTTTATCAACAACAACAAATTGTATTTAAATAGCGCCTTTAACGTAATAAAACATCCCAAGGCGCTTCACAGGAGCGTTATCAAACAAAATTTGACACCGAGCCACATAAGGATGAATTAGGATAGATGACCAAAAGCTTGGTCAAAAAGGTAGGTTTTAAGGAGCGTCTTAAAGGAGGAGAGAGAGGCCGAGAAGTTTAGGCAGGGAATTCCAGAGCTTAGGGCCTTGGCAGCTGAAGGCACGGCCACCAATGAATGAGCGATTAAAATCAGGAATGCTCAAGAAGCCAGAATTAGAGGAGCACAGATATCTCTGGGGTGATGGGGTGGGGAGGAGGGGGGTGGTGGTGTTCGCAGTGGTGTTGTGGGACTGGAAGGGATTAGAGATAGGGAGGGGCAAGGCCATGGAGGGATTTGAAAAAAGGATGAGAATTTTAAAATTGAACGTTACTTAACCGAGAGCCAATGTAGGTCAGCGAGCACAGGGGTGAAGGGCGAACGGAACTTGGTGCGAGTTAGGACACGGGCAGCCGAGTTTTGGGTGACCTCAACTTTATGTAGGGTGGAACGTGGGAGGCCAGCCAGGAGTGTGTTGGAATAGTCCAGTCCAGAGGTAACAAAGGCATGGATGAGGGTATCGGCAGCAGATGAGATGAGGCAAGGGCGGAGTCGGGCGATGTTATGGAGGTGGAAATAAGCGGTCTTGGTGATGGAGAGGATATGTGGTCGGTAGCTCAGTTCAGGGTCAAGTAGGACACGGAGTTTGCGAACAGTGTGGTTCAGGCTCAGACAGTGGCCGGGGAGAGGGATAGAGTCAGTGGCTAGGGATAGGAATTGGTGGCGGGGGCCGAAGACAATGCCTTCAGTCTTCCCAATATTTCTACTCATCCAATACTGGATGTTGGATAACTAGCGTGGCAAATCAGCGACAGTGGAGGGGTTGAGAGGTAGAGCTGGGTGTCGTCAGTGAACATGTGGAACCTGACATGTTTTCGGATGATGTCACCGAGGGGGCAACATATAGATGAGAAATAGGAGGAGGCCAAGGATAGATCCTTGGGGGACTCGAGGTAGAGTTAAGCCAGCGGGAAGAGAAGCCATTGCAGGTAATTCTCTGGCTACAACTGGATAGACAAGAATGGAACCAGGCGACGGCAGTCACACCCAGCTGGATGACGGAGGAGAGGCTTTGGAGGAGGATGGTGTGGTCAACCATGTCAAAGGCTGCAGACAGGTCAAGAAGGATGAGGAGGGATAGTTTATCACAGCGTCACATAGCATTTCATTTCTGACTTTGATTATGGCTGTTTCAGTGCTGTCACAGCACTGGAAACTTGATTATAGGGATTCAGACATGGAGTTGCAGGAGAGATGGGCACTGATTTGAGAGGTGAAATCACATTCAAGGACTTTGAAGAGGAAAGGGCAGTCCTAGATGGGGCTCTAGTTTGCAAGGACAGAGGGAACAGTTAACAATATCAGCCAACATGGGGCCAGGAAGAGAAGTTAGTTAGAAATTACTTATTTAATGTTTGATAGAAGTTATATTTATCTCTAGTGCTAACCTGCATTGGGATACCGCTGCTTTGTGCACCTCCTGTGCCACCTCCACCTCTACCTGCGCACCGGTGCTGTGTGCTCTACTCAGTGCTGTCCTCATTCATTTGTTAACTCCCCACAGTGGATGTTTCCTTGCTGTTGCTACTACTTGCTTGAGTGAGGACAACGAATAGGGTGTGTTGAGGTTTCAGGTGAACTGTGCCCGAGCTCTATTTCTTCCATACCCCCCAACAATGCCATAGAATGAAACAGCACAGAAGGAGGCCATTCAGCCCATCGTGCCTGTGCCAGCACTTTGAAAGAGCTGTCCAATTAGTCCCATTCCCCTGCTCTTTCCCCATAGCCCTGCAATTTTTATCTCCAAGTATTTATACAATTCCCTTTTAAAAATTACTGTTGAATCTACTTCCACCGCCATTTCATGCAGTGCATTCCAGATCATCATAACTGTAAAAACAATTCTCATCTCCCCCTGGTTCTTTTGTCATTTACCTTCAATCTGTGTCCTCTGGTTACTGGCCCTCCTACCACTGGAAACAGTTTCTCCTTATTTACTTTATCAAAACCCTTCATGATTTTGAACACCTCTATTAAATCTTCCCTAAACTTTCTGTGCTGTAAGAACAACAATCCCAGCCCCTCTGGTCTCTCCACATAACTTAAGTCCCTCATCCCTGGTACCATTCTAGTAAATCTCCTCTGCACCCTCTCTAAGGCCTTAACATCCTAAAGTGTGGTGCCCAGAATTGGACACAATACTCCAACTAGGGCATAACCAGTGATTTATAAAGGTTTAGCATAGCTTCCTTGCTTTTGTACTCTGTGACTATTAATAAAGCCAAGTATTCTATTTTTTTAATCAGCCTTCTCAACTTGTCCTGCCACGTTCAAAGATTTGTATACGTATACCCCCAGGTCTCTTTGTTCTTGCACCCCTTTTAAAATTGTACCATTTAGTTTATATTGCCTCTCAATCTTCCTACCAAAATACATCACTTCACATTTCTCTGCATTAAATTTCATCTGCCATTTGTCTGTCCATTTCACCGGTCTGTCTATATCCTCCTGAAGTCTGTTACTATCCTCCTCACTGTTTACTACATTTCAGAGTTTCGTGTCATCAAACTTTGAAATTATGCCCTGTAAACCAAAGTCAAAGTCATTAATGCATATCAAAAAGAGCAGCAGTCCTAATACTGACCCCTGGAGGACACCACTGTATACTTCCCTCCAGTCTGAAAAACAACTGTTTGCGCAGATAAACACGGAAATCCTGAAGTTGCGTTCAGTCATTCCCTGCTCCAGCACAGATTGTGCTGTGGAACTCCCCGGAGCCGGCAATCAATTCAAATCACTTGAACTGAAGAAAACTTCCTCTTTTGCGAAGTAATATCATTGTTTAAAAAAAAAACTAAATTGTTAAGCTTTGTTGAAAGAGGTGTAACTGGGTTTTTAGTGGCGGACTAACTTCTGAACAACTGCCCTGAAAAACTAATTTTATATTTGTGGAATGTCAAATTTTTCCATTAATATGATTAAGAATTACAAGTTTTTTTTTAAAGTTTGTTTATGACAATTCAGCTTCTACCTTACGTCCCAATCTTTATTTTGCTCTCTAAAATTTATTAAAAGTAAATTATAATCTGTGCATTTTATTTCTTGGTTTGCTGTCTGTGAGAATTCTTCAATCTGATTGGCTACTTAGCCAGCTTGATGACATCACTGTTGCTGGACACTGGTGATTCACTTGATTTCACCCTAGATTCAAACTAAGGTCAGGAGAGATGAAATTGACGGCACAGAGATCGCTAGATCTTTGTGGGCATCTTTCTTCGATGTCTGCAGCAATCGCCGTTGCTTCGCCGCTGACCGCAAATTCCGAGTCATTGTTTTAAAAGTTTCTTTCTCTCCTGTTTTTAACATAGGTGCAATCCTCCAGTCCTCTGCCACCACTCTCCTATCTAAGGAGGATTAGAAGATTGTGGCCAAAGCCTCTGCAATTTCCACCTTTTTAGAAACCTAGGATGCATCCCCCCATCCAGACCGGTTGACTTTTCTACTTTGAGCACTGCCAACCGTTTAAGTACCTCCTCTTTATCTATTTTTATCCTATCCAATCTCTCTACCCCTCCTTCTTTACTGTGGTATTGGCAGCATCCTCCTCTTTTGTAAAGACTGATGGAAAGTGCTCATTTAGTACCTCAACCATGTTCTCAGCCTCCACAAGAAGATCTCCTCTTTGGTCCCTTGCTTTGACTATCCTTTTACTATTTATATGTTTATAAAAGACTTAGTGTTCCCTTTTACGTTACCTGCTAATCTTTTCTCCTATGCTCTCTTTGCCCCTCATTTCCTTTTTCAGTTCTGCTCTGTACTTTCTGTATTCTGCTTGATTCTCTACTGTATTATGAGCCTGACGTTTATTATAAGTCTTGTTTTACTATTTCATTTTAATCTCTATATCTTTAGTTATCCAGTGAGCTCTAGTTTGGATGCCCTTCCTTTCCCCCTCATAGAAATGTGTCTAGTTTGTAGCTAAACTATCTCCTCTTTGAAGGCCTCCCATTGTTCAATTACTGTTTTACCTGCCAGTCTTTGTTTCCGATCCACCTGGGCCAGATCTCTTTTCAGCTCACTGAAATTAGCCTCCTCCAGTTGAGTATCTTCACCTTTTTCTTGTTCCTTGTCCCCTTCCAGAACTACTCTAAACCTAATGATTTGTGATCGCTGTTTCCCAAATGCTGCCCCACTGAAACATGATGCATTTGCTCACTTAATTCCCCAGAACTAGATTCAACACTACTTCCTTCCCCGTTGGGCTGGAAACATATTGATCATGAAAGTTCTCTTGTACACATTTCAAGAATTACTTCCTCTCCTTGCTCTTTACACTTTCTTTTTCCCATGCTCATGTTATATGTCCCCTTAATACATCATCTGCATCCAAAACAAATGAAATGTTAGATCAACAGATTTACGCAACATCTGCCCAAGGCTTCAAATACTGTGCAGAATGCAATATTCCACTAGCATGCACATTTATGGTTGTTGCATGAATGCCTGTCACCAAAAGATGACATTGCGATCTGTCACATTTCCTCCGTTTCATTAAAGGATCCTGTAAAAATTGGCTGCACCATGTTTCATAGCATTCACACCAAGCACACTACATTACGCATCAGCGCTGGATGGTGCCAAGGATTCAGCAGCAGTAGTAGGTGCAGGGACTCACCAACAACAAATGAGTACTAGGTTGTACTGGTGCTGATCTGCAGCAGGGGCCCACAGTGTCACCTGGTGCCACGGCTTTTCTGGCAGGGATCATCACTCGGTATCACGTAAGCTAAGAGTAAATGTAGCAAAGGCAGAGTGGTTTTAATGGGGGATTTTAACTTTCGTATAGATTGGGATAAGCAGACTAGCTCATGTCAGAAAGGTAGTGAATTTCTTGAGTGTGTTCAGGATAGTTTTCTGCAACAATATATCCTAGAACCAACAAAGGGGCAGGCCATGTCAGATTTAGGAATGAATATTTAGCCAGATTTAGTTAACAGCCTAATGGTGCGTGAACATTTATCTAATAGCAATCCTAATATGATCGAGTTCAACGTAGTGTTTGAAAGGGAGAAGCTACTGAGATTCTAGATTTGGATAAGACTGACACAGAGACTGTCCACAGTAAACTAGGTAGAGCTGTTAATGGGTAAAACGACAGATCAGTGGGAGGTGTTCAAAAGGTGGGCAACACGGTGGCATAGTGGTTAGCACTGTTGCCTCACAGCGCCAGGGACCCGGGTTCGAATCCGGCCACGGGTGACTGTCTGTGTGGAGTTTGCACATTCTCCCCGTGTCTGCGTGGGTTTCCTCCGGGTGCTCCGGTTTCCTCCCACAGTCCAAAGATGTGCGGGTTAGGTTGATTTGGCTATGATAAATTGACCCTTAGTGTTAGGGGGATTAAATACGTGGGGTTACGGGGATAGGGTGGGATATGTGTCGGTGCAGGCTCGATGGGCCGAAATGGCCTCTATCTGCACTGTGGGGATTCTGTGAAAAAGAATTTAATGTGATACAGCACCAATTTATACCCCTCGGGGGCAAGAGCTCAACTTGCTTAAAAAAAAACCCAGACATGGACGACGTTAATTTTAATGGCAGATCCCCAGGACCAGATGGTTTCCATCCCACAATTTAAAGGAAGTAGGTGAGAACATTGCAGATGCCCCTTACTATCTTCCAAAGTTCACTCGATTCGGGAACCGTTCCTTTAGATTGGAAAATTGTGCATGTCACTCCGCTATTTACGAAAGGTGGGAAAGGGAAAGCAGGGAATTATAGACCAGTTAGCCTAACATCTGTAGTTTGGAAATCACTAGAGTCTAACTAAGAATAGAGTGACTGAACACCTTAAATTTTCAGCTAATCAGAGAGAGCTAGTTTGGATTTGTAAAGGGTAGGTCATGCCTGATGAGCCTGATTGAATATTTTGAAGAGGTGACTAAAGTAGTGGACAAGGGAATATCTATGTACTTCCAGAAGGCATTTGATAAAGTCCCTCTTAAGTGACTGTTAGCTAAAGTTGAAGCTCATGGAATTGAGGGCAAATTATTGACCTGGTTAGGAAATCGGCTGAGCGGCAGGAGACCAAGTAGGGATAATGGGCAGGTACTCAAATTGGCAGGCTGTGACTAGTGGTGTCCCTCAGGGATGTGTTGGGGCGTCAACTATTCACTATTTATTAATGACTTAGAAGATGGGACAGAAAGCCACATATCCAAGTTTGCGATGACACAAAGATAGGCGGCATTGTAAGCAGTGTAGATGGAACCATAAAATTACAGAGATACTTTCTAAATGGTGAAAAGCTAGAAACAGTGGAGGTCCAAAGAGACTTGGGGTTCCATGTACATAGATTATTAAAATGTCATGGACAGGTACAGAAAATAATCAAAAAGGCTAATGGAATGCTGGCTTTATATCTCGAGGATCAGAATACAAGAGGGTGAGAAAAGACCTGCCTGCTCGCCACTTGTAAAAGGCAATGCAATTTCATGCAACATCCTCTGCATCCACTGGTAATAGAAAACAATGGTCAATTTCAGGAAGAAAATCTCTAGAAAATTCCTCCTTTTATAGTCTCTGACTCGCCCATTACACAGAATTACATAGAGCCTACAGCCATTCGGCCCAACTGGTCTATGCCAGCGTTTGTGCTCCACATGAGCCTCCTCCCACCCCTCTTTTTCTAACCCTACCAGCATATCCTTCTATTCCATTCTCCCTCATGTGCTTATCTAGCTTGCCATTAAATGTATCTATGCTATTCGCCTCAACTACTTCTTGTGGTAGCGTATTCCACATTCTAACCACTCTTTGGATAAAGATGTTTCTCCTGAATTCCCTATTGAATTTATTAGTGGCTATAGAAACATAGAAGATAGGAGCAGGAGTAGGCCATTCGGCCCCTCGAGCCTGCTCTGCCATTTAATGAGATCATGGCTGATCATCCAAATTCAGTACCCTGTCCCTGCTTTCTCCCCATATCCCTTGATCCCTTTAGCCTTGAGAAATATATCTAACTCCTTCTTGAATATATTTAATGAATTGGCCTCAACTGCCTTCTGTGGTAGAGAATTCCACAGGTTCACCACTCTGGGTGAAGAAATTCCTCCTCATCTCAGTCCTAAATGGCTTACCCCTTATCTTTAGACTGTAACCCCTGGTTCTGGACTCCCCCGCCATCGGGAACATCCTTCCTGCATCTAGTCTGTCTAGTCCTGTTAGAATTTTATAAGTTTCAATGAGATCCCCTCTCATTCTTCTAAACTCCAGCGAATATAAGCCCAATCGACCCAATCTCTCCTCATATGTCATTCCTGCCATCCCAGGTATCAGTCTGGTGAATCTTCGCTGCACTCCCTCCATGGCAAGAACATCCTTCCTCAGATAAGGCGACCAAAACTGCACACAATACTCAAGGTGTGGTCTCACCAAGGCCTGTACAACTGCAGCAAGACATCCTTGCTCCTGTACTTGAATCCTCTCGCTATGAAGGCCAACATACCATTTGCCGCCTTCACCGCCTGCTGCACCTGCTTGCTTACCTTCAGCGACTGGTGCACAAGGACACCCAGGTCTCGTTGCACTTCCCCTTCTCCCAATCTGTTGCCGTTCAGATAATAATCTGCCTTCCTGTTTTTGCCACCAAAGTGGATAACCTCGCATTTATCCACATTATACTGCATCTGCCCAATCACCCAACCTGTCCAAATCATACTGGAGTTCTCTGCATCCTCCTCACAGCACACACGCCCACCCAGCTTTATGTCGTCTGCAAACTTGGAGATATTACATCTAGTTCCCTTGTCTAGATCATTAATATATATTGTGAATAGCTGGGGTCCGAGCACCGATCCCTGCGGTACCCCACTAGTCACTGCCTGCCACTCGGACAAAGGTCCCGTTTATTCCAACTCTTTGCTTCCTGTCTGCCAACCAGTTCTCTATCCAAGTCAGTACCTTACCCCCAATCCCATGTGCTTTAACTTAGCACGCTAATCTCTTATGCGGGACCTTATCGAAAGCCTTCTGAAAGTCCAAATACACCACATCCACTGGTTCTCCCTTATCTATTCTACCAGTTACATCCTCAAAAAATTCCAGTAGATTAGTCAAGCATGATTTACCTTTTGTAAATCCATGTTGACTTTGTCCGATCCTGTCACTGTTTTCCAAGTGCTCTGCTATTACATCTTTTATAATGGACTCTAGCATTTTCCCCACTACTGATGTCAGGCTTACCGGTCTATAATTCCCCGTTTATCTTATATTTATGACCACTAGATTTGGTCTCCCCACAAGTGGAAGCATCTTCTCTAAGATTATGAAAGGGTTTGATTGGGTAGATATAAAGACCTCTAATAGGTCACCCCTCCGCCTTCTCTTTTATAGAGAAAAAACCCTCAGCCTTTCCTGATGAGTATATCATAAGAACATAAGAAATAGGAGCAGGAGTAGGCCATTCGGCCCTTCGAGCCTGCTCCGCCATTCAATGAGATCATGGCTGATCTTCTGCCTCAACTCCATTCACCGGCCCTATCGCCATATCCCTTGATGCCTTTACTAGTCAGAAATCTATCGACTTCTGTTTTGAATATACCCAATGATTGAGCCTCCACAGCCCTCTGGGGTAGAGAATTCCAAAGATTCACCACCCTTTGTGTGAAGAAATTTCTTCTCATCTCAGTCCTGAATGGCCTACCCTTTATCCTGAGGCTGTGGCCCCTGGTTCTAGACTCCCCAGCCAAGGGAAACATTCTCCCAGCATCCATCCTATCAAGCCCTGTAATAGGTCATCCGGTCCTTGGGATTTATCCTCTCTGTTTTGGTATCATCCTTGTGATGCTTTTTCCCACCTTCTCCAGTGCCTCTACATCCTTTTTATAATATGGAGGCCAGAACTGTGCACAGTACACCAAGTGTGGTCTAACCAAGGTTCTATACAAGTTTATCATAACTTCATATGTGGCATAGTGGTTAGCACTGGTGCCTCACAGCGCCAGGGACCCGGGTTCGAATCTGACCTCGGGTGACTGTCTGTGTGGAGTTTGCACATTCTCCCCGTGTCTGCGTGGGTTTCCTCCGGGTGCTCCGGTTTCCTCCCACAGTCCAAAAATGTGCGGGTTAGGTTGATTTGGCTATGATAAATCGACCCTTAGTGTTAGGGGGGTATTAAATATGTGGGGTTATGGGGATAGGATGGGATATGTTAGGGGGAATTAAATACGTGGGGTTACGGGGGTAGGGTGGGATATGTGTACTGTGGGGAGTAAAGCAGGGACAGGGTACTGGATTTGGATGATCAGCCATGATCGTATTGAATGGTGGAGCAGGCTCGACGGGCCGAATGGCCTACTCCTGCTCCTAGATTCTATGTTTCTATGTTTCTATCCCTCTAGAAATGAACCCAGTGCTTGGTTTGTTTTCTTATGGCCTTATTAACCTGTGTTGCTACTTTTCATGATTTGTGAATGTGTACCCCGAGATCCTTTTGTTCTTCTACCCAATTTAGACACTTAGGCCTCGATATTAATCTTACCACGATGGTCGGGGGCGGAAGGGGGGTTAAAGAGTTAAATACGGGGATTGCATCCCCAACAGGCAAATACGACCAAGCACCTGCCACCTTTTTTACAGCGGTGGATATCATAGCGTCTGAGTGTCGCGCCGTGGAGTGGCGGGACACTTCATTAGCATATTGACTGTTTCTGCCCATGTTTCCCAGGGGTCGGGAAACCTGGCAGTGAAGGAGAGGCAGGAGCTGCCAGCTCCACCAGGAGGGACAAGGGTCCTTCCCCCCCCCCCCCCCCCTCCCCCCAGCCCCTCATCGCCAGCCTCCCCCCACCCCTCCCGATTTGTCAACCTCTCCAGATCGCGGTCTCTCTTCCCTCCGATTGCCGGGGACCATCCCCAAGGGTCACGGTTGCGGCCTCCTGCCGCTGGTTTTCTCATTCGACCGCCGGCCAGGCTGTCAATTTGGCCGGCTGTCTGGCGGGAAAAGGACCAGAAAAATGTTAGAGGTCCTGCTGTTAAGTTCAGCATGACCTCCGCGTCTCCAGCCTTGCTGGGTTCTTGGCCCGTTTTCTACCTCCCCCGCCGCCTCCACGTAAATGGCCTTATTATCCAAGGAGTATGTGGCCTCCTTATTCTTCCTACCAAAATGTAACACCTAACTCTTAACTATATTGAAATTCATTTGCTAATTACACACCCATTCTGCAAGTTTATTGAGGTCTTGTATTTTGTCGCATTCCTCAGTATTAACTACAATTTGGTGCCATCCGCAAAGTTTGAAATTGTACTTCCGATATTCAAGTTCAAATCGTTTATGAAATGATGAACAACAGTGGTCCCAGCTCTAATCCTTGTGGCACACCACTTCCCACCTTTTGCCAGTCTGAGTAATTCCTTTAACCCCTGCTCTATTTTCTGTTTTGTAGCTAGCTTACTAATCATTCTGCTACTTGTCCCCTGACTCCACATGCTCTGACCTTAGGCATGAGTCTACAGTGAACCTTGTCGAAGGCCTTTTGAAAATCCAAATATATTACATCTACTACACTACCCTTGTCTACTCTTTCTGTTACTTCTTCAAAGAATTCAATAAGGTTGGTCAAGCATGACCTTCTCTTTTGAAATCTGTGTTGACTATTCTTTATTATATTTTTGGTTTCCAGATTTTTTCTATTACATCTTTCAGTAACGATTCCATTACTTTTCCTACCACCGACATGAAGCTAACTGGTCTATAGTTCCCTGGACTTGTTCTATGACCCTTTCTAATTATAGGTATAACATTAGCTGTCTGCCAGTCCTCTGGCACTATTTGCTTTTCTAATTAATATATATATCCTCTGCTATCTCTTCCCTAGCTACTTTTAATATGCATGTATACGTGGGGTTTTATCCTCTCTAAGTTTGGTCAGTTTATCAATTATCTCCCCCCTTTCTATCTTAAATGTCTTTATATCTTTTTTGATCTCTTCTAATGTCATGTCCACCATGTTAGTCCCTCTGGTAAATACTGAGGCAAAGTAACTATTCAATATTTCTGGATTCTTTGGGCTGGATTTTCTCAGCCCCGAGGAGGCGGGCATGGAGGCAGGACTGTCAGTAAAGTAGCAGAAAGTGGGGGCGGATGGCAAACCCATCCCCATCCCGCCTCCGTGCCCTTTTGCCAGGAGGCGGGAAGATGTGCTGCTTCTGGAGGCGGGAAAGGCATTAAATCCTTTTAACTGCCTGTTAACAGGTAGTTAACAGGCAGGAAAAAGGATTAGTGCCATTTTTCCTTCTCAGGTGAAGGCTTCCCGACCTCTGAGAACCCCGCCGGGTTGGAGGAGACGTGAAAGAGGTCTGCGGGGGTCGGAGGCACCTGGAAGTAAGATGTAGAGGTGAGTGATGGGTGCAAGTGTGGAGTGGTAAGTATGGAAGGTGAGTGTTAAGTGTTAAAAAAAAAATGTTCACTTACCTTGTTTTTTCCTACAGCCTTCATCCACCCTGGATCGGGAGACCCGACATCTTCCTTGTCGATTTCACAGACTGGCTGTTGGATCCTCCGACCCAACAGCCATCTGAAATGTACAAAGTTGAAAGGTTTAATGAGTCCTGAACACAAGGACTCATCAAACTACAGAGAATGTCAGTGTTTGACAGCTTCACAGAGCTGTCAAACGCTGACATTTCTTCTTTCAAGACGTCTTGACAGATAGCATGTCAGACGTTGACGTGCTCTGTCAGTGACTTCCCTCTAATTGGCCTGCTGAGCCCGCAGGGCGGGCTTAACAAGGTCAATCAGGGGAAAATCCCTCTGGTTGGTCAGAAGATGATGGAGGCGGGACATTGACCCGACAAGCAGCCTCCAACTCATCTCCATTGAGAAAATCCAGTCCTTTGTCTCAATCCATTTGGATTCTGTTTCTATCTTTCTGTTAATGATGTCCCTTTTTCCTACTGCCCTTAGGTTGTCTCTAATTAGTATAGTTACCCCACTCCCTTCTTCCATCCCTGTCCTTTCTAAATATGTTATATCCTGCAATATTTAACTGCTGTATGTAGCCATGTTTCAGTTATCACTACATCTGGTTCCTCACTGTGGATTATTGCCTCCAGTTCCCCTGTTTTGTTTTGGATGCTGTGTACATTGCTGTGCAGGCAGTTTAATTTGCTCTTCTCACTTTATTTTTAAGTTTTTTTATACTTCTGTTTTTAACATTATCTGATCCCTGACCGTTTGTTATCTTTATTCCTTACCTTGGTCTGACCTTTACTCACATCTGCTGTTTCATTTATCTTTAGGCTTATGTTATTTTCACCAGATCCCTCCCCCATCTTACTAGTTTAAAGCCCTATCCACAGCCCTATTGATCCTTTCCGCTAGGACTAGGGTCCTATTTTAGTTCAGGTGGAGCCTGTCACTGCAGTACAGCTCTTTGCTGTCCCAGTGTCCCATGAAATGCAACCCTTCCTTCCCACACCAATCTTTTAGCCACGCATTCACCTTTCCTGGTCTGCCTATCCCTATGCCAATTAGCACATGGCTTGGCTAGTAATCTTGAGATTATCAAGTGTGGGGTCTGCTTTTTAATTTTGTCCCTAACTTCTGATATTACCTTAGTTTGATCTCCTTCCTGCTCTTCCCTATGTCATTGGTCCCGACATGGACCATGACAACTGGATCTTCACCCTCCCTTTCCAAATTCCTCTCCAGTTGCTCCTGGACTCTCGGTCGCGACTGCAGAGGACGCTATCTATCCTCCTAATTATTGAATCCCCTATGACTACAACCTTTTTATTCTGATCTTCCTCCTTCCCCGCCACCCCTAGACTGTCTCCTGCACCATGGTGCCAAGGTTAGCATTCTGGCCATCCTCCCTGCAGCCTTCATCCTTATCCTCACAGGCAACAAGTACATTGTACCTGTTGGACAGGAGCAGTGTCTACGGGACCTCCTCCTCCACCTCCCTCCACACTTTCTGACTGACAGTCACACTCTCCCCTTCCTCCACCTGTGCTTTCCTCTGTGGTGTGACTGCACTCTGGAGTAAACTATCCAGAAATTCCTCCCCCTCCCTTATGTGTCGGTGTCTCTCTAACTCGCACTCCAGCTCAAGGACTCTGAGCCAAAGTGTCTCAAAGCACAGACAGTTCCTGCAGATGTGGAAATCCAGAACAGTCCCGCTGTCCACAATCTCCTACATACTGCAGTCCCATTGTTTCCTCCTTCACTGCCAACTGGGGTGTTCTCCCCTTCAGAGTTGTACTGTCTCGGTATAGTTACAGTGCTGTGGTGTGTGGAGGATGCTCGAGGCACATCTTCCATAGACCACAATGCTTGCAGTTCAGTTAATGGTTGCTTTCAGTTTAATGTCAAGTTAAAACAGATTGTTGCTATTCTGCTGGTGCTCCAGCTTTATACAGTGCAGGGATAGGACAGCACATCACCTGGCAGCAATGTTCAGACAACCCTTTAATGTGTGCGTAGCACGTGGTTTCCCTAGAATCTGTCAAGCTAAGTGTGTGGAGGATGCTTATCGTTCAAAAGAATGACATAGATCTTGCAAGGTAGGTACTCCATATATTCAGGTAATGGGTCACGGTGCAAACGAGTCTGCTCTGTGGCTGTGTTTGTGCTGGTGCTGACAGTTCCTGCGTTGCAATTTTTCCATGACTCGTGCTTCAGCTATTGCAGCTCATTGCAGTGCCTCCATCTGTCTGTCCTTTTTTGTCTTCGAGAAATGGGAGTGCTGGACCTACTGGTACATCTTTGGCTTCTGCAGGTATCACTGATATGATTTCATTTAATTTCTGCAAGATGGAGGGTAGGTGTCTGGAGAATGGAGGACAGGTGTCTGGAGAATGCACATGATTTAAACATAAGAACATAAGAAATAGGAGCAGGAGTAGGCCATTTGGCCCTTCGAGCCTGCTCCGCTATTCAGTAAGATCATGGCTGATCTTCTACCTCATCTCCACTTTCCTGCACTATCCTCATGTCCCTTGATTCCCTTAATATTCAAAAATCTATCGATCTCTGTCTTGAATATACGCAATGACTCAGCCTCCACAGCCCTCTGGGGTAGAGATTTCCAAAGATTCACCACCCTCTGAGTGAAGAAATTTCTCCTCATCTCAGTCCTAAATGGCCGACCCCTTATTCTGAGACTATGACCCCTGATTCTTGACTCCCCAGCCAGGGGAAACATCCTTCCTGCATCTACCCTGTCAAGCCATGTAAGAATTTTGTATGTTTCAATGAGATCATCTCTCATTCTTCTAAACTCTAGAGAATATAGGCCTAGTCTATTCAATCTCTCCTCATAGGACAATCCCCCCATTCCAGGAACCAGTCTGGTGAACCTTTGTTGCACTCCCTCTATGGCAAGTATATCCTTCCTTAGGTAAGGAGACCAAAACTGTACGCAATACTCCAGGTGTGGTCTCACCAGGGCCCTATATAACTGCAGGAAGACATCTTTACTCTTATACTCAAATCCTCTTGTAATAAAGGCCAACATACCATTTGCTTTCCTAATTGCTTGCTGTACCTGCATGTTAACTTTCAGTGATTCGTGTACAAGGACACCCAGGTCCTTCTGAACACCAACATTTCCCAATCTCTCTCCATTTAAAAAATACTCTGCTTTTCTATTGTTCCTACCAAAGTGGATAACTTCACATTTCTCCACATTATATTCCATTTGCCATGTTCTTGCCCACTCACTTAGCCTGTCTATATCCCCTTGCAGCCTCCTTGCATCCTCCTCACAATTTACATTCACACCCAGCGTTGTATCATCAGCAAACTTGGATATCTTACATTTGGTCCCCATATGAAAATCATTGGTGTAGATTGTGAATAGCTGAGGCCCAAGCAGGTACCCCACTAGTTACAGCCTGCCAACCTGAAAATTACCCGTTTATTCCTACTCTCTGTTTTCTGTCCGTTAACCAATCCACACAGCGCTGGGTACACCTGTACCGACACGCACACAGCGCCGGGTACACCTGTACTGACACGCTCACAGCGCTGGGTACTCCTGTACCGACACGCGCACCGCGCCGGGTACACCTGTACCGACACGCGCACGGCGCCGGGTACACCTGTACCGACACACGCACCGCGCTGGGTACACCTGTACCGACACGCGCACGGCGCTGGGTACTCCTGTACCGACACGCGCACGGCGCTGGGTACACCTGTACCGACACGCGCACGGCGCTGGGTACTCCTGTACCGACACGCGCACGGCGCCGGGTACACCTGTACCGACACGCGCACGGCGCCGGGTACTCCTGTACCGACACGCGCACGGCGCCGGGTACTCCTGTACCGACACGCGCACGGCGCCGGGTACTCCTGTACCGACACGCGCACGGCGCCGGGTACTCCTGTACCGACACGCGCACGGCGCCGGGTACTCCTGTACCGACACGCGCACGGCGCCGGGTACTCCTGTACCGACACGCGCACGGCGCCGGGTACTCCTGCACCAAAAAAGATAGTCAAGGGTAATGTGGGCTCTTTAAGAACAGATGGGGGTAATACTGCAAAGGAAAATAAGGATAAGGCAGATTTGCTGAATAATTACTTTGTGTCACTTTCACAGTAGAGGATAAAGATAATATCATAGAATAATGGAGCACAGAAGGAGGCCAGTCGGTTCATCAAGTCTGCGCCAGCTCTTTCGAAGAGCACTGCCCCCGCTCTTTCCCCATATCCCTGCAATTTTTTCTCCTTCAATTATTTATCCAATTCCCCTTTGAAGGCTACTATTGAATCTGTATCCACCACCCTATCAAGCAGTGCATTCAAAATCCTACTCGGTGCGTAATTAAGTTTTTCCTCAAGTCACCTCTGGTTCTTTTGCCAATCACCTTAAATCTGTGCCCTCTGGTTACCGACCCTGACATTCCATGGAAACTAATAATGAATCAAGGACTGGAACTCGATAAAGTGAACTTAAGCAAGAAAACAGTATTAGGAAAAGTAATGCCACTAAAGACTGCCGAATCCCCAGGACCCGATGGTTTCCACTCCAGGGTTTGAAAGGAAGTAGCTGAGTAAGTTGCAGATGCTTTAGCCATAAACTTACAAAGCTCTCTCGATTCAGGAGTTGTCTCTTTAGATTAGAAAATTGCAAATGTAACTGCATTATTTAAGAAAAGTGAGAGAGAGAAACCAGGAAATTATAGGCCTGTTGTTCTAACATCTGTTGTGGGGAAGTTATTGGAATCTATAATTAAGGACAGAGTGACTGAGCACTTAGAGAAATTTGAGCTGATTTAAAGAGAGCCAACATGGATTTGTAAAGGATAGGTCACGTCTAAAGAACCTAATTGAATTTTTTGAGGAAGTAACTAAAGTAGTAGACAGGGGAATATCTATGGTTTTCGGAACAGTGACGGACAGGAAAAGACCCTCTGGTCCGTCGAGCGGGTCCCACACAATTGTGATACCTTGTGTATCACGATATATACAGTCCCAAAACCACGTGATCTTCTGGGAGAGGCGAAAAAACAGGTTTAAAAACCCAGGCCAATTTGGGGGGAATAAAATCTGGGAAATTCCTCTCCGACCACCCTAGGCAATCGAACCTAGTCCAGGAGATCACTCTGGCCCTGAATTCCCTGCAGTCCCTACCTTCTGAATGAGGTGATCTCCGCCCCAGCCAGAAACAGGTCCAGCTCTCGCTTGAAGGAATTCAGCGAATCAGCATCCACCGCACGAGCCGGCAGCCTGTTCCAGGGGTCCACTATTCTCTGGGAAAAGAACCACCTCCTGATATCGAACCTAGATCTGGCCTTGCACAGCTTAAAATTGTGGCCCCTGGTCCTCCCTGAACAAATTAATTGGAACAAACTGTCAACTGGAACACAATCTATTCCCTTCATCATCTTATAAACCTCAATCAGATCACCCTAAATCTACGCTTCTCTAAAGTGTAGAGTTACAGCTCTTTTAGCCTATCTTGATAACTAAGATGCTTTAAGCTGAGTTAATTAGTCAAGTGGCCCTCCTCTGCACCCTTTCCAAAGCCTCAATTAAGGAACTTCCTGAACGCATTCGAGAAAGTTCCACATAAGAGACTGTTAGCTAAAATTAAATCTCATGGAATTGAAGGCAAATTATTGACCTGGTTAGGAGATTGATTAGGCGGTAGAAGATGGAGAGTTGGGATAATGGGTATGTACTTGAATTGGAAGGAAGTGACGAGCGGTCTCCCAGGGATCTGTACTGGGCCTCAAATATTCACTATATTTATTAATGACTTAGGTAACTCAATAAAGAGCTGTATATCCAAGTTTGCCGATGACACAAAGATTGGTGGCATAATAAGTAGTGTAAATGGGGGCATAAAATTACAAAGACGCATTGATAGATGAAGTGAGTGGATGAAACTGGATTTCAACGCAGGTAAGTGTGAAGTCATCCATTTTGGACCAAAAAAAGGATTGATCCGAGTATTTTCTAAATGGTGAAAAGCTAGGAACAGTGGAGGTCCAAAGAGATTCAGGGGTCCATGTACACAGATCACTAAAATGTAGCAGTCAGGTACAATAAAATAGTCAAAAAGGCCAGTGGAATGTTAGCCTTTATAACTAGAGGGCTGGAATATAAAGGGGAGGAAGTTTTGCTACAGCTATACAAAGCCCTGGTTAGACCACACCTGGAGTACTGTGTACAGTTCTGGGCATTGCACCTTAGGAAGGATACATTGGCCTTGGAAGGGGTGTAGCACAGATTCACCAGAATGTTACCAGGGCTCAGATTATGAGGAGAGATTACATAAACCAGGCTTGTATTCCCTGGAATATCAAAGGATAAAGAGTGATTTGATTAAGCTTTTTAGGATTTTGAAAGTGACTGATAGGGTAGTTCGAGATAAACATTTTCTGCTGGTTGGGGGCCAGGGCGGGGGCGAGGGTGGCGGCAGGTGGGGGAGAGTCTAGCCAAGGGGACCTAACCTTAAAATCAGAGACAGGCTATTCAGGCGAGAAGTTAGGAAACATTTCTTGCGCAAAGGGTGGCAGAAGTGTGGAACCTTCTCCCCCAAAAAGCAGTAGATGCTAGCTCAATAATTTTTGCTAGCCAAGGGTACTAAAGGATATGGAGCCAAGGTGCGTAAGTTGATTTAGGTCACAGATCAGCAATTATCTCATTGAATGGGGAAACAGGCTCGAGGGGCTGAATGGCCTACTCCTGTTGCTGTGTTTCTAATACATGCAGCGCTGGGTACTCCTGTGTGTCCACCGTTGCTCAGTGGGTAGCGCACTCGCCCCTGAATCACAGGGTTGTGGGTTCAAGTCCTACCCCAGAGACTTGAGCACAAAAATCTAGGCTGACACTCCAGTGCAGTGCTGAGGGAGTGCTGCACTGTCAGAGGTGCCGCCATTCGGTTGAGACATTAAACCAAGGCTCCGTCTGCTCTCTCAGGTGGACGTAAAAGATCCCATGGCACTATTTTGAAGAAGAGCAGGGGAGTTCTCCCCAGTGTCCTGGCCAATATTTATCCCTCAATCAACAGATTATCTGGTCATTATCGCATTGCTGTTTGTGGGAACTTGCTGTGCACAAATTGGCTCCCACATTAGCTGTAGAGCTTTAGGACATACTGAGGTCGTGAAAGGTGCTATATAAATACAAGTCTGTCTTTTCCTGTACCAACATACACCCAGACACAGTGCTGGTACACCTGTACCAACACACACCCAGACGCACAGCGCTGGGTACACCCAACACCTTGCTGTGGACTGCTGTACTAACTCCCAACTAGGCAAACAGTGTAGGGTACTCCTCTAGCAATAGACACATGACTCTCGGTATTGCTGCACCAATACCCAGACACACAGCTCTGCTCTGCTAACTCCTGCCTTTTTACCCATATTGTTTAACATAAGCTGCTTATATAATTGAGACTTCTTGCTCTGATATAACATGGTGTTTCTGCTTGTTTTTCAGTGCCCTCCCAGCGTGTATTGAAATTGTCATTATAATCGCAGTATTTGGGCTGAGGAAGAAGCCATTGTGAGCCTGCTGAAGACCCTAATTAAAAAACTGGAATCCGCCGCTAAAGTAGCAAGAATATTGGAATAGCTGACCCATCGCAATGGAGCACCACTCTGGATTGTGCAATGTGCAATTGGGCAATGGATACCCGCAACATTTGTAGAACTTCAACACCTGGCTCCATTATAGAACGTGTATGTCACAGTCTCCTATTATAGAACGTGTACATCACCGTCTCCTATTATAGAACGTGTACATCACCGTCTCCTATTATAGAACGTGTACATCACCGTCTCCATTATAGAACGTGTACATCACTGTCTCCTATTATAGAACGTGTACATCACCGTCTCCAACACACATCTGGCCGGCCTCCCAAATCCACCCTCCATAAACTTAAGCTCATCCAAAACTCTCTTGCCCGTGTCCTAACTCGCATCAAGTCCCGTTCACCTATCACCCGTATTCGCTGACCTACATTGGCTCCCATTTAAGCAACGCCTCGATTTTAAAATTCCCATCCTTGTTTTCAAATCCCTCCATGGCCTAGTCCCTCCCTATCTCTCTAATCTCCTCCAGCTCAACAACCCTCTGAGATATTTGCACTCCTCCATTTCTGGCCTCTTGCGCATCGCCAATTTTAATCACTCCACCATTGGCGGCCGTGCCTTCAGCTGCTGAGGCTCTGAAATTCACTCCCTAAACCTCTCTGCCTCTCTACCTTTCTTTCTTCCTTTTAAGGCACTCCTTAAACCTACCTTCATCTGCCCTAATATCCCCTTATGTAGCTCGGTGCCAAATTTTGTTTGATAATGCTCCTGTGAAGCACTTTGAGACGTTTTCATAGAATCATAGAAAGTTACAGCACGGAAGGAGGCCATTTCGGCCCATCGTGTTCGCGCCGGCCAACAAAGAGCTATCCAGCCTAATCCCACTTCCCAGCTCTTGGCCCGTAGCCCTGCAGGTTAGAGCATCCCAAGTGCACATCCAAGTACTTTTTAAATGTGGTTAGGGTTTCTGCCTCTACCACCCTTTTAGGCAGTGAATTCCAGACTCCCACAACCCTCTGGGTGAAGAAATTTCACCTCTAAACCTTCCCCCAATTACTTTAAATCTGTGCCCCCAGGTTTTTGACCCCTCTGCTAAGGGAAATAGGTCCTTTCTATCCACTTTATCGATGCCCCTCATAATTTTATACACCTCAATATGGTCTCCCCTCAGCCTCCTCTGTTCCAAGGAAAACAGACCCAGCCTATCCAGTCTTTCCTCATAGCTAAGATTCCCTACTCCCGGCAACATCCTTGTAAATCTCCTCTGTACCCTCTCTAGTGCAATCGCATCTTTCCTGTAATGTGGTGACCAGAACTGCACGCAGTACTCTAGCTGAGGCCTAACTAGTGTTTTCTGCTCCTCCTGGCCCACAAGCAGTACTGTAAAGGCACTCACCTTCTCCTTTCAGTTGACTGG